>CABHPQ010192323.1:0-18539 GCA_902168405.1 Peromyscus aztecus | reverse complement strand
GTGTGTGTGTGTGTGTGTGTGTGTGTGTGTGTGTGTGTGTGTGTGTGTCCTTGATAACAACCAGTGAGGGTTAAGGCAGCTTCCTGGCATCATTGGGCCCTGTGAAATCAGAACTGGAGTCTGATCCAGAAAACTGAAGAGAGAGGGGGTGGAGGCTCCCCAGAGGTGCACAGCAAGCTGAAGTCAGAACTGAGGCTGCTGAGGGCTGTGTGGCCAGAATGGGAGATCTTGGACACGGCTCCATGGAGACCAACAGCCCTGATTGCCAACACAGTCCAGGGCAAGAGGCCCCGGGAGCAGGAAGAGGGAGGGTGTGTCTCAGATAGGGACTATCAAGGAGGGAAGAGGAGGGCAGAGGAAAGTAGGGAGGGGTGCAGGAGTAGGGCATCCCTTCCTACATCCTGTCCCTGATCAGAAAGGCTGGACTTCCAGAAGCCACCAGAAGCAACTGCCTGCCTGTGCCCTCTACCTATGGTAACCAGAAGTAGGAAGCTGCAGTAGATGGCCCCCCCCCCCCCCCGCCCCCGCCCCAAAGATGCCCTATCCACCCATTCTGCAAGCCTTCTCCACATCTAAACTGATGCTTCTGGGTCTGACCACGCCCATGCTCATTGCCTTGCCTTGGGTACCCACAGCTCTGGTGTGAAGGCCACATTCCTGAGTACAGAGTTCCAAGTTCTTCAGACTCAGCCCCACTTCTCACACCTGCGGCATAACCAGAGTGGCCCGCAGATGCCCCAGCCAAATGGACCTTCTGTTTCAGGGATGTTCTTCATCCTCTCTCCTGTGCTCTTACCCCTGCTGTTCCCGCAGTACTGTCCTCATGGGCCTTGTTTCGGACAGCTCCCAGGCTCTCCTGGGGCGTTCCTAGTGCGGAACATGGAACAGACCACAGGACTTCATTCACAAGCAAAGATCTGCTTGAGGCTGAATCAACAAACTGATGAATAGATAAGCCACTGGATGAGTCCCTGAGGTGGTGAGTGACTAAGTGAGTGAGAAAACATGTGGACATAGTAGCAAGATAAATCAGAGATTTGGGGGGACAGTGAAGATGGGGTGGGGATAGGGGACAGATTGGAGTGAATGGATACTCAAAGGGAGTAAAAGCAAGGAGAGTCCCTTCAGGTGGAGGCACTATAAGTAAAGCCAAGAATGGAGAGAGAAGGCTAGTGCCTCCAGCCCCACCCACAAGCCCATATCATAGGCTTTGTAAGGTTGGCCCAATGCTTATGCTTGCAAATAAAGTTTTATTTGAATTTGGCCACTAGTTTGTGTCAGGATTGTTGGCGCTGCTTTCAGGCTACAGCCTCTAAAGTAGTTGCAGCAGAAATAGTGTGAGCTGCAAAATCCAAAGTTTCTACTGCTTAGCCCATTCCAGAAAGTGTCCCTTTGTCCCTCTAGCAGAGCCAAAAGATAGAAGGATCTGGCCTGAGTCCAACGGGTGATGACTGCGGCTCTCCTTTAAGGGCCAATCATTTGCCCATCTCTAGCACAGTTCTCAACCCTCTCCAGGCAGCCCTTCCCCTCTTAGGACAGCCATGCCTGCTGTCTGCAGAGCAAGACATCCTGTCCTCATCCTCACCCTGAGCCCAACCTCCCTCCTTGACCGTCATGTTTACCCTGAACTCTGCCCTGCATCCCCACCAGCTAAGCGGGCTTGGGCCGGCTGGATCCCTCACTCCAGCGGGAAGGCCATGAGTCACCAAGTCCAGAAAAGGGACATCTGCTGGCCTCCTGTGCTCAGCTAATCTCATCAATGCAGGACAGAGAGGCCCCCCGCCACGCTGCTGCTCCACTCTGTGTTTGCCTGGTGTGGAAGCCAGCAGTCTGGGAGGAGACCCACTCAAGCCGAAGCGTGGGCCATTTGGACCTGAGTGTTTACTTCAGCTTTGGTTTTGGCAGCAGCTCCCAGGATGGTTTCCCTGATGGAGTGGGGTCGGGGATCACAGAGAGGCCTGTGCATGGGAGGGCACAACACTGCTCTCTTGTGAGCCCCACACAGATCCCCACCCCCACTTTACAGGTGGACACTCACAAACTGTCCTGTTACCCATCCAGGGTTCCACCCACTGTTTTGTCCATTCTGGAACCTTCTAGAATATAGTCTCGGTGTGTGTGTTTGGACCTTTCTTTTTCTCTTTCATTCTTATTCTGTGTTAGCGAGGTTTGAATTTAGGGCTTCACCCATGCAAGGGAAGCAATCTACCACAGAAATATATCACCATCCCTCTTTTTATTTACTTTGAGATAGGGTTTCACTAAGTTGTCTAGGCTGGCCTTGAACTCACCTTATAATCTAGGTTAGCCTTGAACTTGTGATCCCTCTGTCTCAGCCTCCCACAAGTAGCTTGTGCCACCATGCTCCTCTTTCGGACTCCATTGAACATACACCAACAATTCTGGACTCAGGGAGGCTTCCTTCCCCATCAGACTACAAGCTGTTCACACAATATGAGCTCATGGGAGGGACCCACAGCCCAGGAGTGAAGAGAACAGACAAACAGAAATGAAGCTAAGCTGGCAGTTACGAGCTCCAGGTTTTGAGCCCCAGACTGGCCAGGTTCAAGGATAAGACCCATAAGCAGAGCCCCGGTTCTCCTCCTCTGCCATATGTAACATACAGATTCTTGAGGGTGTGAGGAAGCCACACATGTGTGCCAGCCTCAGACCCAGGGCTGGGTCAAGCCAGGTACTCAGCCAGTGCACACACCTTCTTTTGAATACAAAAGGTTACCTCCCGATTGCTATTTGAATCCAGAACTCACCCTGATCCAGATGCCAAGCTCAAAGTTGATTCTGTTTGCTACTGGTATGAGGCCCCCGGCACTATCCCCAGGCCAAGCCAGACCAGTCTGGGAGGGGACCCTGCCATGGGAGCATACCTGGCCTGCTGCTGCCCCCATGGCGTCACCTGCACACATTAATGAAAAATTCTTGACGCGGAGCAGAGCCAGGCCAGACCAGGAAATTGCAAAGTCGTGGGGGCCTTACCTCAGCCTCACTGAACACTGCTTTTATAGCTCCACGTGTAATAACATAAAAGCGTAATTCATACAAGTATCACTTTAAGTGGGATGGCAGGGGGGTGGGCCTGTGCCCGGGGACAGGGGTGTGAGTGCCACATTGGCTGGAGATGCCAAGTGAGGGGAGAGGCAGGATGTGTGGTTCACCTGCCTGCTGTCAGCACAGCTGTTGAGTGGGCCAAGAACCCTGGCCCTGGACAAAGTATCCAGGAGCTACCAGAGGCTGCCACAAAAGGCATGAGAGCCACAGCAAGAGCTAGGCCTCATGGGTTTGGATCCTGGCTGTGTGACCTTGGGTGGTCAGTTGCTCTCTCTGAGCTGCTAATTCCCTGTCTGTAAATAAGAAGATTTGCTGAGGGGACCCAAGTCCCTCATTAGCAGCCCTCCCTCTGCCTAGGCCTGTTCCTCCCGGGGTGAGAGAGATTTCCAGGCAGTGAGCTGTGCCAGGAAATGGCCTGGGATCGCCTCATTAAACACGCAGGGGTATTTACACTGGGAGAAACAAATATTTATCTGTGGATGAGAAAGACGAAGGTTTTTGGAAGCCTAGCCTGGCTCGGCTCAGCTTGGACAGGGACGACGGAAGGGCATGAGGGAGGGCTCAGGCTGGAGAAGACAGGGCCAGGGTTGGGAGTCAGGCAGCCTGGGTTCCCATCCCAGCTCTGCCTGTTTAACTAAGGGCCACCTCTCCCGGACCTGGTGTCTTCCCAGAAACACAACACTAGGAGCACCCCATCTTCTCAGACAAATGAAAGACCTCAGAGGCAATGCATGCTGGAGCAGCAGGGAGTTTGGTCCCTGACGCTGTGGGCAATTTGCAGTCTCTTGGAAGGAAAGATGGCACAGGGCAAGGTCTCTCCTGGACCTGCACCAGTGGCTCATGGAGCTGTCAGCATCAGGGAGCCCAGTCCCTGGACACATCACCCTCGCAGAGGGTAGATAGCCACAGGTCAGAGGCACAACAGCCATCCTTGGTTCTGGGTGGCCCACCCCCAAAGAAGGACCACAGATGAGCGGCCTCACAGGGACAGGGGCCAAGTTCAAGAGCCATGGGTCAACTGAGGAACCCCTAGGGTGTTTCCCGCACGGGGCCAATCCTAGGACAGGAGATTTTCTGGAAAACAGCTGTTTTTCTCCACCTGTATAGCCACCACCTGGTCCTGGTTCAGGCAGCACCCCTCCTAGCTCGACTATGCTGGTGGTCTCCTGGCTGCTCGCCCTTCTCTGTCCTTGCTCACTACCCTCTTCCCACAGCAGCCAGCGTGTTTGAATATTGGAAGTGGTTGGAGGTGGCTGAGGTCAGATGAGAGGAATCCTATCAAGTGGACAGCAGGCAGGAGAGGAGGTGGTCGGATGTGGGAAGAACTTCCTGGCATCTTCCTGCAGTCTCACTTCACGGAAGCTTCGGCTGCCGCTGGGCTGCGACCCAGAGTAGGCCCAGAAGACACCAGAACTAAGGCACAGTGTAGTGCGAGCAAACCTGGCTGGCCAGACAGCAGCAGAGCCTCCCTAAGGCCCTGGGGCCAAGCAGTCCACCAGGCAGGCCCTATTTGTTTAACACTGAGACTATGGGAGATGGAGTCAGAGTCCTGTTTGTTGAAATGACTCTAGGGTTATCCTCTCACCGGGGACTTGAAAGTAACATTCTTCAACCAAACTAAGAGGAGGGCAGGAGCCAGCGGAGGACGGTGGAGGGAAGGGCAGCTAGGGACAGGCTAGGGAAGGGGGATTCTCAGAGTAACCATGGATAATGGATTCATCAAAAGACCTCACAGAAAAGGGGTTCCAGGGTGTGGAATGGAAAGAGTGGGGAGCTGTTAGCACCCTAAAGTCTGAAGGCTAAAGTGGGGAGCAATGCCTTGAGCTCGTAGAAGAGCTGTATCCAGATATCGAAAGACGTAGAGAGGGAGCTGGCTTTAGACATGGGGCCCTTCAGCTCCCACTCTCCGCTTTGGCTGAATCTAACCAGCAGTAAGCAAGCCTAGACCTCAAGCTATTCCTGTAGACTCTCGGGGCTGTCGAATGACCCAAAGCCTCAAGCCACCTAAAGCCCCTTGGCAGGGTGGAAATGCTCCCTGGGAGAGGAAGTCATCAGGTTCCAGGCTCCGCTTTGTCCCTAATCAGGCAGGGCAAGGAGGCACAGGCCTATAAAACCAGCACTTTGGAGTTGGAGGATGATCAGGAGTTCAAGGTCATCCTCACCTACATATAAAGGTCAAAGCCAATGGAAGACAGAAAAAAGGAGAAATGGGAAGTGAGTTGGACCTGAGTTCAAATCCCAGCTCTCTCCTTCCAGGCCAGGAAAACCTTAGGGGCAGGCATGGGGAGGTGCTCACTCACCTAAGCTAAGACATTTACCTGATCCATGGGGTTGAAAAGACAGATTCAGGCCCGGGAGATGGCTCAGAGGTAAAGCGATCGCTCTGACGTGAGTTCAGATCTCCAGCACTTACTTAAAGGTGTGGCCATGAATGTCTGTGACCCTAGTGCTGAGGGGCAGAGACAGGAGAGCCCCAGGGGCACACTGGCCACACAGCTGAGCTGAAACAGTGAGCTCCAGGTTCAGTGAGAGACCTTGTATCAAACAAATAAGGTGAAGAAGTGAGGCCGAGGAGATAGCTCAATGGGTAAAGAACGTACCCTGAAAACATGAGGACCGGAGTTCAGATCCCAGGCAGCCACATGGCTGTGGCAGCCTGCCTGTAATCCCAGGACTCAGAAGATGGAGACAGGAGACTCCCGTGCAGGCTGGCTAGATTAGCCAAGATCTGGGCTTGATTGAGTGACCCTGCCTCCGTGAATGAAGTGGAGAGTAACCAAGCAAGAAAGAAGTCCACACACACACACACACACACACACACACACACACACACACACACAAGCCTTCATATGCATGTGCAATGCACATGCATGCACACTACACACACACACATACAAACATTCATGCACACACACACACACACACACACACACACACACATGCAGATGAGAAGAAAAAAAGCACAAAAATGAGGATGATGGAGAAGTAATTGAGGAAGCCATCCTGACCTAACAGGAACTTCTGGCCTCTACACGTACCCTCATTGGTAAGCACACAGGCATACACACATGCATGAAACACACACACACACACACACACCACTCTTCTCCTTTTCCAGAAGCATCTCCAGGCCTGCAATAGTCCTGTCTACTCACCACCTCTGCCCTGGGCTCACCATACTAGTGTCCAACAGCTGTCAGCTAGATGGACATCATAAGAAGGGGGGCCCTAACCTGGTCCCAGGGGTCTGTTCAGATCCTCCTCTCTGCCCCTACCCCAGGCCTCAGCTTCCCTTTGTGTACAATCAAGGGTAAGAGCCACAGCAGATGTGTGCACACTCAAACACCCATGCTAGCCTCTCTGCAGTACCCAGAGCTTCTCTTGGATTGGAGTGCCAGCATGCCATGGCAGAGAGGTAGGGGGAAGGTCAAGGGAAGGAGCTGTGAATGCCACATACACAGCTTGTCCCCACAAGGCCTGCACCAAACGCCACAGTGCGCTCTGCCCATCTGCCTCTGGATGGGGTGGCAGTGGAGCAGAGGTACAGGTAGGAAGTGGTCCTCCAAAATCAGAATGCCAGAGAAACACACACTGCCCATGGATGCAACTGCATGCCCATGTGTTCCCATGGATGCACACATTCAAACACAACATGCATGTGCTCTGTGCATTCGAACTCATACACAAGATGTTCTCTTTTAGCCACTCAACACACATTGAGCCATTGTATT
This sequence comes from Peromyscus aztecus, assembly GCA_902168405.1. Classification (NCBI taxonomy): domain Eukaryota; kingdom Metazoa; phylum Chordata; class Mammalia; order Rodentia; family Cricetidae; genus Peromyscus; species Peromyscus aztecus. The sequence continues at coordinate 11,742 of CABHPQ010192323.1, read as the reverse complement.
ATAATGCTAGCTCTCTTTCTCCCACTCTTTAGGGAAGCATGACTCCATGAGACTGTTAACATCCTGAGACACTCATGCTTGCCCCAGTCAGCCCCATAACATCTTGCATCCCAGGCCTTACATTGCAGGCTTCTCTCAAGACCCCAGCAATATGTTCACATGATGGTTAAAGCCAGGGAAAAAAGGGGTGTGTGGAAATCAGTAGTAGACAGAGTAGCAAAGGAATCAATAAATTAAAAAGATGAGGGGCTGGGATGTGACTCAGTTGTTAAAGCACTCACCGAGTGTATACAAAGTTCTGGGTCCCATCTCCAGTACGGCACAAACCAAGTGGAACATGCCTGCCATCCCAGCACTCTGGAGGTAAAGGCAGAAACATCAGAAGTTCAAGGTCACCCTTGGCTACATGGTAAGTTCAAGGCACATTGAGAGCCTATTTCAAGAAGTCAAATATTATGAGCCAAGGAAAGACCTCACTGGGCGTGGGTGGTTTGAATAGGAATGGCCCCTACAGACTCACGTATTTGAAAGCTTGGTTGTTAAGGAGTGGTGGTACTGGAGAGGGATTAGGAGGTGTGGCTTTGAAGTAGGTGTGTACTTGGAGGAAGTTCATCACTGGAGGTGGGCTTTGAGGTTTCAAAAGCCCAAGCCAGGCCCAGTGGTTCTCTCTTCCTGCTGCCTGTGGATCCCGATGTAGAACTCTCAAGCTATCTCTCCAGCACCATGTCTGCCTGTAAGCAAGCCCCCAGCTAAATGTGTTCATTTATTAAATTTGCCATGTTCATGGTGTCTCTTCACAGCGATAGAACAGTGACTAAGACACTGGGTAAACACACTAGCTTTGAAAGCCTGACACTAGAACCTACTCTTATAAAAAGTCAGATATGGGGATGTGCATCTGAAATCCCAGCACTCCTATGGTGAGCTGGGAGATGGAGACAGAAGAACTATCCAGAAGTTGAGACAATTATCCTGGAGTACAAGGAGACCCTGCATCCACAGGTGGGAAGGGAAAACAAACTCCCCAAAGCTGTCTTCTGACCTCTGAATGTGTGCACAACCATACCTGCATGGGGACAGGGACACACACACACACATTCACATTCACATACACACACTCTCACACACTCACACACTCACACCCACTCTCACATGCATACATTCACATATATACTCACATACACACAATCACACACACACATATACATACTCATATACACACACTCACATACACACACTCTCACATATACACTCTAACATGCACATACTCACACTCACATATATACACATACACACACTCTCACATACACACAAATTCACACACTCATATGCCCATTCACAGTCACATACATACACTCACACACACATACACACACACATACATCAATGCATAAAGATAATAAAAATACTTTAAAAATAACTGTAACAGTAAATAAAAAGATGGTAATTTCCTAGACTGAGTAATGTTCGAGTTTTGTTCCCCTAAAATCCTGTCGTGGGTGGTTTGCTGTGGTTTCTCTACTGGAAATGTCTAGTATTTGCAACTTTGTATCCTAAGAGAAGAAGGTCTCCAGCCGTGAATTTTTTTTTTTCAGTCTCTCCAAACAAACTTCCAAATGTTCAGCCCCAAAATCCTTCCTGTCAATCACACAGCCCTCTCCAAACTCACTGCAGACAGGTGGTAACAGGGCACCTGCCACCCCAGGCCTCAGGTCACACCTGTCATTCTGTCTGCTGATGCCTGACCCTTCCAGGCCTGCACCCTGAGATGCCACAGTTATCATAACAGGTACCAGCCACAGATCTCCCACCTCGAGTCCCCAAGCATTCTGGAATATCTCAGGTGAACTCTTCGCTGGCCAGTGGAGGCTGATACAGATAAGTGAAAACAATAGGTGAAATTAAACAGCCCTTCCTGGAGTCTACAACTACTACATGCTCACAGGCAAGTGAGCACATCTCTTGTATCTCAGTTTCCCCATCTGCAAAATGGGGATACAATCTTACCATGTAAGCCTGCAGTGAGGGTCACCATAGGCAAAGTCCAGCTTATGGGTACAGTCCTTGTTCCTGGAGGAACGAGCCCCAGACCTGCCTCCAGTTGGGCTCTGAGTTGGGCCAGCCCCCGCTTCCCTTCCCCTTACCTCTGCCACACCACCCTCAGCCACCAGCGCACCTGCTTCCAAGGGCTTCAATTTCCTGTAAGTGTAAGAATTTAGGTCAGACACAGCCAGAGGCCCACAGCCCCCTCCCAGCCAAAACCCATAAATAATGCAGCTCAGCCAGCTTGGTCAGGGCATGAGACTTTCTCTCCTTACCCGGCACCATGCTGTGCCTCAATACAGCCCTGACTGCCAAACTGGTACGGCCATTTCCATGCCACACTGGGAAACTGAGGCACAGGAGAGGAAGCCCAAGTTGAGACTCTGACCTGTGAACTAGTAAGAGTTGTCCCTTCCCGCTGTCCCTTACCACCCCAATGGATGACCTCCTGCCAATCCCTAAAAGTCAAATGACTCTGGTCTGACATCAACCCACCAGGGCACGTAGCTGTCCTTTGAGGGCCAAGTAGAGAATACTTAGAATCTTAAAGCCAGACGAAGTCAAGGACATGCTCCCTACCCTGGGGATAGAACTACAGGCAATATTTGAAGGAAGGGACACAGGTCGGTGCCAGGAAAAGCTCTTCACAAAATCAGGAAGCAGGCTGGGTTTGGAGGAGCTGGCCACCCCTGTGTTGGTTCACTGAACCCTCCAGTGCCCAGAATGCAGCCCAGAAGCCCAAACTGTCAACCCCCGGGACCCTCAGAGAGAGTCTCACACAACACTAAGCAAAGGACAGAGCAGAGGCCCACGGAGCAGTGCCACCTGGTCAGGCTTCCCACAGTCAGAGCTGGGACTGTGGATTCCAGTCTGGTGCTCTTTCCTGGGACCAAGGGTGTGTCCTCTGATTGTGAGCTTTTGGCCTCCTGCTCAATACTCCTTTGTGTCCTGACAGAGATGCAGCTGGATCCTGGCGTGTCTTCCAGCTGGGAAGTGAAGGTTCTCTGAGCATCCAGATCTGTCTGACAATGGACCAGGCTGGAACCTGCAGCGTCCTGTCCCCCGCATATTGTAGTGAGAGGCACAGGGAGAGTGCATGGCCTGGGACCCGGAACCCTTGAGGCAGTCCCAGGCCCAGGCTACTCCATCTCCTAGCCCATTGATAGTTCTCCATTGTGGAGACCATCGTCTGGTCACTTAGAAGTTCCAGCCCCACCCCTACCCCTCTTTTCTAAATGCTAAGCTCGAACACTGAGTTGCTACCATGTGCCTCCAGACTGCCACATGTGCTCTGGAAAGTAATGTCCACCTGGTTGAGAGCCACTTCCCTGGACACCCAGTTCCATGCTCTGCAGTGTGCCACTGAGACACCTGTACCCTTTCTAGCCTCAGTCTCCACAGCCCAGGATGGACCCAGAGCCCCTGAGCCCCAGCTCTGGCTGGAGGCAAGGGACCCTGACAGAAGAGGAATGTGGCCACAGCTGCAGGGCCCCAAAGCACTGAGGAGACAGAAGACGTTTCCCTGTGAGTCAGGTCTCAGGAATGTGTCGCCCAATGTGGCCACGAGCCAGAGCCCCCTCAACGCCATGCCGACCCCCACAACCCCAGGGCATCCGCCTTTTATTAGAACAGAAAAAGAGGCAGGTGCCAGGTCTCCGAGAGCCCATTAAGGAGCCAATAAAGACCGAGGAGGGGCTGCTGGGCCGGCTGCTACCCTGAGTGAGCAGGAGGCCAGCCCTGCCACTATGGAGCAGGGCTGCCGAGAGCCAAGGGACCCCGGCCCCATTCCTCTGTGTGCTGGTCTTCCTGCCTGCATTTCCTTCTTTCTCAAATTATTATTATTATTTTTTAATCATGTAATAATTTTTTGGTCCAATTTTTGCTTGTAAGGAACCTCAGCAGACTATAAGTTTTAGCACTGTTCTGGGTGGAGCTACTTAGATCTGCCTCTAGACTGCCACATATGCCCAAGAAGGTAAAGTCCTCCTGGTTGAGAGGCTCAGCAGTCCTTAGTTCCACATCTGTAAAGTGGGGTCACCCCTAACAGAGGGGTCACCGCCCTCACAGAGTTTAGGGCATGCTCTATGACTTTACCCTTGTTCCTCCCCTTTCCACTCCCAAGCCCCGGTTTTAAACAAACCCTACAAGCCTAGACCTTCCCACATTGCTGCTCTCTCCCATCCACAGGGCTCATCCACACTTGGTTTAGCTCCCCAAGTCCACCCTGGTGCCCAAAGCTGCAGCTGCTGCCTCGGCTCCTCCCAGAAGCCTGTCTGGATGGCTCATTCCCAGCACAAAGGTCCTAAGAGCATCCCAGTGACCCCTACCTTCTCCTGGGACATTGTCACTGTGCCAGGCACCAGTCAAGCCCCTCACAGAGCCCACATGACTTGTACCCCACAGCACAACCATTGTCCCCATCTTCCAGATATGGGAGCCAAGCCTCATAGAGGTGCATGGACTTACAGTCCATGCATTTCCCACAGTGTTGGGAAGCTTGTCCATTCAGTTAAAAAACGTTTATGTGAGAGTTTTTAGCCCTGTGCCAGATGACTAACTGTACAGATAGATGTCCGATTGCTATTTTGCTTTGCTTTGAGACAGTCCCGTGTAGCCTAGGCTAGCCTCAATTTTTTTTCTTAGAGATTTTTATTATTTCTAATGATGTGTATGTCTCTGTGCATGTGTGTGCACCGAAGTGCAGGTGCCTGCAGAGACCAGAAGTATCAGATCCCCTGAAGCTGGAGTTACAGGTGGATGTGAGCCACCTGCATGGGTGCTGGGAATTGAACTCAGGGCCTCTGCAAGAGCAGTGCACACTTAACTGCTGGGGGATGTCTTCCTGTACGCTGTGAATATATGTTGCTCCCATTGGTTAATAAATAAGCTGCTTTGGCCCGTGGCAAGGCAGCTTAGAGGTAGGTGGGAAATCCAAGGAGAGAGACAGGAAAGAGTGGGAGAGATGCTAGACTGCCATCACAGGAGCAACATGTAATGGGATGCAGGTAAAGTCACAGAACACATGGTGATTAACAGTTATAGAATGAGTTAAACTATAAGAGCTAGCTAGCAAAAGACCTGCCATAGACCATACAGTTGATAATTAATATTAAGCCTCTGAGTGATTATTTTATAAGCAGCTGAGGGACCACGGGACTGGGAGGGACTGCTGGACCAGGCAGGACCGGAGAAACCTTCCAGCTACACTCAACTGCTGAGCCATGTCTCCAACTTAGCCCGGAGTTTCTGATCTTCCTGCTTGCACTTCCCCAGGGCTGGGATCACACACATGTACCACCATGCTCAGTTTTATAAAAGTACTGGGAACTTAACCTAGGACTTTGTGTAGGCTAAGTAAGTACTCTATCAACTGAGTTACATGCCCAGCCCCAGACACTTCTGAATTTTTATATTCTGCTTTCTTCCTCCTCCCTCTCCTCCTCTTCCCTCTCCTCCTCCTCTTCCCTCTCCTCCTCCTCTTCACTCTCCTCCTCCTCTTCCCTCTCCTCCTCATCTTCCTCCTCCCTCTCCTCCTTCCTCTCCTCCTCCTCTTCCTCCTTCTCTTCTTCAAAATAATAACACATTATATAGCCCAGACTGGCCTTGAGCTCATGACAATCCTCCTGCTTTGGCCGTCTACCCACAAACACTAAAATCATGTGACCCCAAGACATCCTGGGGCTCACAGCCCCTTGCATCATCTTCAGCCACCCTGACCCTCCACATCACTTGAGGGCTAGCTCTCTCCTCTGACATCATTACTTCCCCCAGCCTCCGGAGTGGGAATCACATCTGCAGCCCCCTCCTGTGGACCTTGGATCAAGCTCCCCACTCACCGGTGACTAAGGGCCTCCTTAAAACTTGGGGGTCATGGGAGAGGCACAGAAACCTGCTGCCTCAGGAACTGCTGAGGTTCTCCAGCCCAAGGCCTGTCTGAGAGCCTACTCCTTCCTTCCACATCACCTTGTCCCTAATTCTGTCCTGTAGACTCCCAAGGCCACTGAGATTGCAAAACACTAGTCTTTGTCCACTGTTATCCAGGGAGGTCTGGTCCCCACTTGGGCCCCAACAAGCCAAGCTGCATTCCTATCTCATTGGGTATGGGTGGTATGGATGGCCTGGGAGTGGTCTCCATCTTCCCCGATCCCATGATGATACCCAGGCTTGGACCTGGTCTTATAGTTTGGCAGGGCTCAAGGGGATTGCATACCCAAGGAGACATTCTCCCGGGCTTGGGCCATGGCAGAGAAGTGCCAGCACTACCCAGGAGGGTACAGGAGGGGCAGGCTCAGCTGTCTTTATGGACTCCTCTGTACACTCACCTTTCTGCACTGTGCCCCTAGCAGGCATTGCCTGCCCACAGCAGCCCACCACAGAGGGTGGAGCCTGGCAGAGAGCTCCTAGCCTGGACTCAGTGCCCCTGGGGTCCACCTATGCCCATAGTGCCTACTCCAGACCATCCTGACCCCGGTTAACATCATCTTCCCTATCCCAAGGGCTCCCACTTCACGGGCTGGACCCTGGACAGCTGTGCCAGCTGGGGACTGTAGCAAACCCAGTCCTGCCAACTCAGAGCCTTCAAACCTGGGCTTTATTCTCTTCCTCTTGAACCTTGAAGCATGTCTGTTCCTACAACTTTGCTCTAAAGATTTATTTTTCTCTTTTGCCAAAACACTAGAAGCCCGGAGGTGGGTAGGACCTGAGACCTCTGATTGAAGCAAAGGAGGGGGCTACAGCCAAGAGAGGAAAGGTGGCCGGTCGGCAGTGGCACACGCCTTTAATCCCAGTACTGGGAGGCAGAGCCAGGTGGATCTCTGAGTTCGAGGCCAACCTGGGCTACAGAGTGAGATCCAGGACAGGCACCAAAACTACACAGGGAAACCCTGTCTCGAAAAAACGAGAGAGAGAGAGAGAGAGAGAGAGAGAGAGAGAGAGAGAGAGAGAGAGAGAAGGTGATTCCCCAAGGTCACACAGCAAGATGATGGCAGAGCTGGGGCAAAGACCCCAGTATGTGGTCCCTCTGTCTGTACCTGTGGCTTTGGAGCCTCCAACTCTGGAGCCAGGACTTCCCAGGAGGCCTTGCCCTTCCAGCCTGTCTACTGAGCTCTAGAAGGAAGGTCCCGCCTACCCCACCTCAACCCCCTGGAATGGCTCACAGGCCAGAGCCCGTGTCCCAAGCTGTATCAGGGTCAAGAAGCACCCTTGCCCCCTGCCAAGGTGCCTGGGCCTCCGTGCCACCCCTAAAATAGCCCAGCTCTCACGCCTTCAGATCGGATTGCAGCCTGGCCATCCAGATGGGGCTCTTGGCAGGGTGGCAAGCACTTCCCTCATGTTGCCCCTGCTCTCCCCTCACCTGTCAGCACTTGGGCCAGCCTTAAATCAGCCTCCCTCTGCAGGGCACAGCCTTTTCCAGAGACCGAGGGACACAGCAGTAATGGGAGTGGTCTCAGGAGCTGGGCAGGGGCAGCAGGTGACATTGACAGCAGAGATGTTGGAGGGGGTCCCAACTGATGAGCCAGGGAGCTCGCACCGCTACAGAACTACCATGTGGCCTCGGAAGGGCCACTTCCCGTTCGTTCTGAGCTTGCCTGTCCGTAAAGTGGGCACAGTGTTTCAGCTTATCCAAAGGCCATGACTCAGCAGCGAACAGAACAAAGGCCCCTCCCAGAGGAGTCTCCTTTCCAAGGGGCAGCAGCATGCTCTGGCCCAGGCCACCAGACTCCAGTACTTTGTGCCAGTGGGCACCAAGGGCCAGGAAGATGGCTATGCTATTTCATTTAGAGTAGTCCAAGCAGGTCTGTGAAGAGAGCTGAGCACTCCCCCTGGGGCTAGAGGATGGGCATGAGAGGTGGGACCCAGGATCCTCCCCACCTAGGCCAGAAGAAAAAGCCTCAGCTAAGCTCTGTCCCATACCTAAGACCCCCAGGCACCTAAGACTCTCAAGTATCCAGTCCCTACCACTCAGAGAAGCCCAGCAGAAGGTTAAGGACCAAGTCTCACTTCCAGCTTCACGAGTGTGGTGGGATTGGCTTCATGAGGCCCAGATTGGGGAGGGCTGGTGTTCTAGGTGGACAGGCCTGTGAGGGTGTCATTGTGAGGTGTTCCTGTCCAGGACGAGACACACTGGCTGTTACAAGCATTGCTCACCAAGTCTACGGCAGTAGTGCATGGGACATGGATAGAACCCATGGGGGACCACACTGCCAGAGGGTCACACATCTGGAAAGCCAGAGCTGCAGTTGGCTGAGTCCTGACTTCACAGGCTTTAGGTTTTTAAAATGGTGAATTCAATTTCAGGTAGTTCATTTTATCTTTGCTTTTTGAGGTAGAATCTAGTTCTGTCACCCAGGCTATCCTTAAACTCATGATCCTCTTGCCCCAGCTTCTAGGCCACTGGAGTCGCAGGTGGGCACAGCCACACTTGTCCAGGTTTTTAAAAATCTGATACATGGTTTGCTGTTCCTGCCTTGGCAGGCCCGGCTGGTGCTCTCTGTCCTTCTGAGGAGCCTCATGTTGCTTCTTCAAAGAAGGAAAAATAAAAGCACCCAGAACAGGTGACAACACACTGGGAAGATGCGCACAGGTAGGGTGGTCACACACACACACAAAACACAACTCAATGCATACACAACGTACACATACACATATATCACACACACAGACATACACACACATACATATACATCATACACAAACATATCACACATACATACAAACACATCACACACATAACACACAGCACACAAATACATACAAGCACACATATACACATTCACACACACACACACACACACTTTTCCCAAGAGCCCACTGTGCCAAGCCTGATTGTAAGGGGGAGGCTGGCTATATGACCCTCCTTCCTGGAGCATGAAATCACCGCCTGAGCAGATGAGCACTCCGTTCCCAGGACTGAGCCCGGACCCATGTGCCGGCTACCATGCAGACACCCGGCAAGTACTGTCTGTCACAGAGCCTGTTCAGCGATGTGTTTGTGAATGAATGAATAAAAGAATGAGTGAATGAACGAGACGAAGAACCCAGAAAACGGAAGCAGTCAAGGGAACACGGATGCTTCTCGTGGTCCCCTCTAGCCACCCAGCGGAGCAGGGGCCGGTCAACCACACGTCACTGCAGGTGTCAAAAGCAAGCGTGTGAGAAGAAATGGAGCAGGAAGGTGTCTGTTGTGTCCCACTCAGCTCCCGCCCCCGCTCCACCAGCTGCCCCCTCTCCCACCTCCCACACCACCCTCCTTGCGGTGTTAGCCCCGCCAGCAATGTCATGCCCCTCCAGCCGGGGGCCAGCCCGGCCTCCTTCCCTCCCTCCCCTAAGCTGCTTGACAAAAGCTGTCCTTGTGGGGAGCTGGGACATTGTAATTAAAAAGGAAACATAATAAAGCCATCTCTGGGACCAAATCCCCATCCCAAGCATGACGCCCAGCCCACCCCTTGCTGCCCACCAAGGACACATGCCCCTTTGTGTGCCCTGATCCAGGACCACGCCTACTCCAGCCCACTGGCCACTGCTCTCCCTCCCTTCCTCTTACCCTAGGGTCCTACCATCCCAGCTGAGGGAGGGCTGCCTTCTCTGATCAGAGAGAAAATTGAGGCCCAGAAAGGCAGAGTCTGTGGCTCTCTCCTGGACTCCGTGTTCTAGAGCAGAGGTCCCAAGCAAAGGGACAGCAAAAAGCTGGAATTAATTCAGCAACAAAGCACTGCCCATGCCTTGAAGGTCAAGATGCTGACATCCAGAGAGGGTGACATTCCTAGAGGTCACACAGCAAGGCAACTCCTCATGAAATGTTCTGCAGGGAGTCTCTTGTTCGTCATGACATTGACTCTGTCACCGCAGTAGGGGCCTGAAGGTGAGCCACAAGGCGATGGCTGGGGCTCTCCAATGCAGGTCTGGGAACTCCTGGAGTCTCTCACTTCTGTAGGATAGGAAAGGGCAGGGCTGACCAAGAGCCTGCACCAAGGTTGATCCTGGCCCTGCATTAACCTCCTGCTTGTCTCCAGTCACACAGTCCCTGTCAAGTTTCATGGAGCATCTTCTCCCCTACCTGTCCACCCTGGCCACTCTGGTAACCTGAAAGGCTTCAGAGGCTGAGACTACCTGACCCCTTGGTGCCATCCCAGAGTCCTCTGTCGTCAGCCCTAGGACCTCAGCTAGGACTAACTATGTCCGCCTCACTGACTGCTACGGCCAGCATGAGCATACTCATTTATTTGGTATCCAGTAACTCCCAGAGGCCACCATAGCCATCCAAGGCTCAGAGACTCCTACAGAGACCCATCAGAGGTCAAGGACCAAGGACCAGGGTCCTGACCAAGACATAAGCATTGCTGGGGATAAAGAGGAGGGACTACTACAGAACAGTCAGGATAACCCGTTGCCACTTTCTGGGCACTTATGGAAACACTACGCCCCAGTTGCTCCACACAGCCCCCCTTCTAGGGAAAACCTGCTAAGGAAATCGCCAAAGGACCGGCAGCCGGGGAGTACTGCAGTTTGGGTTCAAAGGCACATGCCTGGTAGTGCACAGAAGGGATACTACCCTTCACTCCGTTTGGCCTGTTGACCTTCAGAACTGAGGGATAGTGGCCACCCGTGCTGTCCATATCAGTCAACTCAAGAATCCACCAGAGTGTGAACATAAAAGTGGGTGTGAGAGCCTTGGGTGGTGCTGGTCAGGCCTGGAATGGGAACCCTGCCATGGTCTGCCTTCTTCCATGGTCCAGCCAGCTTATCCAGCAAGGCTGAAGAGGAGACATGCTGTACACCCAGGGTAGAGGACAGATGGGAGGGAATTTGGTATGGGTCCCAGCACCCCTGCACCCCAGGAGCCAGCCAGGGCAGCCAGGGATTAGGCAGATAATGCCTCTTGTAAGAACAGCGGATTGTTGCGAAGGGGAAGCGAGAGTGGGGGGCCAATGCCAGTTCAGATTTCTCCTGGGGTGAAAACTGAGCCCCCCGGGAGGAGGTACCCCTGCTGCCAGCCCTAATCCCCCATCCTTCTCACCAAACCCCAAAGAAGGGGCTGCTCCCTGTCTGCAGATTCCTGGGATTCATTAACTAGGGATTTGCAGAGGGACAGCCCGCACCCCTCCACTGGCACCCTCCACTGTCGCCAGGCAGTAATCTGAGCAGACAGGTGGGTACCTGTTGGGGACATTCAGGGAGTCACAGAAAGGGAGGCTGACTGGAGGCTTCCCACCTTCTGACTGAGCTGAGGCTTCTTCCTGGACTATCGAGGCCAAGGGGTATCCTCCTCAGGTGCTCAGGAATCAGGATCTTGGGACAACCCTGGTGGCCAAGGACACAGAGGCCATACCCACCCAGGACCCCAGCCTCCCCACCTGTCTCCATCTGGCCCATTTTAGCTTCCGGCTTCTCTTCTCTCTACACATTTGAATGCCTGGTTCTTTTGGTCAGGATGGAGACCCAGCTCCTCCCATGAGCAAGGAAGAGGCCATTTCACCCCTCCTGAAATGTCCCTTGTGCCCTGCTGGCACTGGTCCCCACCCAGAGCAACAAGGATCAGCTTTACTGCCATAGGTCAGCTTGACCTCTTCTAGAACTTCCGTGATTGCAAGCCCACTCATGGTGGTGTGCTCCGTGTGACTTCAGGAGGATCCTGTGTAGTCATGGCTGTCTAGTGATCTTGAAGGACACATCCCTGGCTAACATAGTTTGTAAAATCTG
>CABHPQ010192320.1:0-18523 GCA_902168405.1 Peromyscus aztecus | reverse complement strand
GTGTGTGTGTGTGTGTGTGTGTGTGTGTGTGTGTGTGTGTGTGTGTGTCCTTGATAACAACCAGTGAGGGTTAAGGCAGCTTCCTGGCATCATTGGGCCCTGTGAAATCAGAACTGGAGTCTGATCCAGAAAACTGAAGAGAGAGGGGGTGGAGGCTCCCCAGAGGTGCACAGCAAGCTGAAGTCAGAACTGAGGCTGCTGAGGGCTGTGTGGCCAGAATGGGAGATCTTGGACACGGCTCCATGGAGACCAACAGCCCTGATTGCCAACACAGTCCAGGGCAAGAGGCCTCGGGAGCAGGAAGAGGGAGGGTGTGTCTCAGATAGGGACTATCAAGGAGGGAAGAGGAGGGCAGAGGAAAGTAGGGAGGGGTGCAGGAGTAGGGCATCCCTTCCTACATCCTGTCCCTGATCAGAAAGGCTGGACTTCCAGAAGCCACCAGAAGCAACTGCCTGCCTGTGCCCGCCCCCTACGGAAACCAGCCAGAAGTAGGAAGCTGCAGTGGATGGCCCCCCCCCCCCCCCGCCCCCGCCCCAAAGATGCCCTATCCACCCATTCTGCAAGCCTTCTCCACATCTAAACTGATGCTTCTGGGTCTGACCACGCCCATGCTCATTGCCTTGCCTTGGGTACCCACAGCTCTGGTGTGAAGGCCACATTCCTGAGTACAGAGTTCCAAGTTCTTCAGACTCAGCCCCACTTCTCACACCTGCGGCATAACCAGAGTGGCCCGCAGATGCCCCAGCCAAATGGACCTTCTGTTTCAGGGATGTTCTTCATCCTCTCTCCTGTGCTCTTACCCCTGCTGTTCCCGCAGTTCTGTCCTCATGGGCCTTGTTTCGGACAGCTCCCAGGCTCTCCTGGGGCGTTCCTAGTGCGGAACATGGAACAGACCACAGGACTTCATTCACAAGCAAAGATCTGCTTGAGGCTGAATCAACAAACTGATGAATAGATAAGCCACTGGATGAGTCCCTGAGGTGGTGAGTGACTAAGTGAGTGAGAAAACATGTGGACATAGTAGCAAGATAAATCAGAGATTTGGGGGGACAGTGAAGATGGGGTGGGGATAGGGGACAGATTGGAGTGAATGGATACTCAAAGGGAGTAAAAGCAAGGAGAGTCCCTTCAGGTGGAGGCACTATAAGTAAAGCCAAGAATGGAGAGAGAAGGCTAGTGCCTCCAGCCCCACCCACAAGCCCATATCATAGGCTTTGTAAGGTTGGCCCAATGCTTATGCTTGCAAATAAAGTTTTATTTGAATTTGGCCACTAGTTTGTGTCAGGATTGTTGGCGCTGCTTTCAGGCTACAGCCTCTAAAGTAGTTGCAGCAGAAATAGTGTGAGCTGCAAAATCCAAAGTTTCTACTGCTTAGCCCATTCCAGAAAGTGTCCCTTTGTCCCTCTAGCAGAGCCAAAAGATAGAAGGATCTGGCCTGAGTCCAACGGGTGATGACTGCGGCTCTCCTTTAAGGGCCAATCATTTGCCCATCTCTAGCACAGTTCTCAACCCTCTCCAGGCAGCCCTTCCCCTCTTAGGACAGCCATGCCTGCTGTCTGCAGAGCAAGACATCCTGTCCTCATCCTCACCCTGAGCCCAACCTCCCTCCTTGACCGTCATGTTTACCCTGAACTCTGCCCTGCATCCCCACCAGCTAAGCGGGCTTGGGCCGGCTGGATCCCTCACTCCAGCGGGAAGGCCATGAGTCACCAAGTCCAGAAAAGGGACATCTGCTGGCCTCCTGTGCTCAGCTAATCTCATCAATGCAGGACAGAGAGGCCCCCCGCCACGCTGCTGCTCCACTCTGTGTTTGCCTGGTGTGGAAGCCAGCAGTCTGGGAGGAGACCCACTCAAGCCGAAGCGTGGGCCATTTGGACCTGAGTGTTTACTTCAGCATTGGTTTTGGCAGCAGCTCCCAGGATGGTTTCCCTGATGGAGTGGGGTCGGGGATCACAGAGAGGCCTGTGCATGGGAGGGCACAACACTGCTCTCTTGTGAGCCCCACACAGATCCCCACCCCCACTTTACAGGTGGACACTCACAAACTGTCCTGTTACCCATCCAGGGTTCCACCCACTGTTTTGTCCATTCTGGAACCTTCTAGAATATAGTCTCGGTGTGTGTGTTTGGACCTTTCTTTTTCTCTTTCATTCTTATTCTGTGTTAGCGAGGTTTGAATTTAGGGCTTCACCCATGCAAGGGAAGCAATCTACCACAGAAATATATCACCATCCCTCTTTTTATTTACTTTGAGATAGGGTTTCACTAAGTTGTCTAGGCTGGCCTTGAACTCACCTTATAATCTAGGTTAGCCTTGAACTTGTGATCCCTCTGTCTCAGCCTCCCACAAGTAGCTTGTGCCACCATGCTCCTCTTTCGGACTCCATTGAACATACACCAACAATTCTGGACTCAGGGAGGCTTCCTTCCCCATCAGACTACAAGCTGTTCACACAATATGAGCTCATGGGAGGGACCCACAGCCCAGGAGTGAAGAGAACAGACAAACAGAAATGAAGCTAAGCTGGCAGTTACGAGCTCCAGGTTTTGAGCCCCAGACTGGCCAGGTTCAAGGATAAGACCCATAAGCAGAGCCCCGGTTCTCCTCCTCTGCCATATGTAACATACAGATTCTTGAGGGTGTGAGGAAGCCACACATGTGTGCCAGCCTCAGACCCAGGGCTGGGTCAAGCCAGGTACTCAGCCAGTGCACACACCTTCTTTTGAATACAAAAGGTTACCTCCCGATTGCTATTTGAATCCAGAACTCACCCTGATCCAGATGCCAAGCTCAAAGTTGATTCTGTTTGCTACTGGTATGAGGCCCCCGGCACTATCCCCAGGCCAAGCCAGACCAGTCTGGGAGGGGACCCTGCCATGGGAGCATACCTGGCCTGCTGCTGCCCCCATGGCGTCACCTGCACACATTAATGAAAAATTCTTGACGCGGAGCAGAGCCAGGCCAGACCAGGAAATTGCAAAGTCGTGGGAGCCTTACCTCAGCCTCACTGAACACTGCTTTTATAGCTCCACGTGTAATAACATAAAAGCGTAATTCATACAAGTATCACTTTAAGTGGGATGGCAGGGGGGTGGGCCTGTGCCCGGGGACAGGGGTGTGAGTGCCACATTGGCTGGAGATGCCAAGTGAGGGGAGAGGCAGGATGTGTGGTTCACCTGCCTGCTGTCAGCACAGCTGTTGAGTGGGCCAAGAACCCTGGCCCTGGACAAAGTATCCAGGAGCTACCAGAGGCTGCCACAAAAGGCATGAGAGCCACAGGCAAGAGCTAGGCCTCATGGGTTTGGATCCTGGCTGTGTGACCTTGGGTGGTCAGTTGCTCTCTCTGAGCTGCTAATTCCCTGTCTGTAAATAAGAAGATTTGCTGAGGGGACCCAAGTCCCTCATTAGCAGCCCTCCCTCTGCCTAGGCCTGTTCCTCCCGGGGTGAGAGAGATTTCCAGGCAGTGAGCTGTGCCAGGAAATGGCCTGGGATCGCCTCATTAAACACGCAGGGGTATTTACACTGGGAGAAACAAATATTTATCTGTGGATGAGAAAGACGAAGGTTTTTGGAAGCCTAGCCTGGCTCGGCTCAGCTTGGACAGGGACGACGGAAGGGCATGAGGGAGGGCTCAGGCTGGAGAAGACAGGGCCAGGGTTGGGAGTCAGGCAGCCTGGGTTCCCATCCCAGCTCTGCCTGTTTAACTAAGGGCCACCTCTCCCGGACCTGGTGTCTTCCCAGAAACACAACACTAGGAGCACCCCATCTTCTCAGACAAATGAAAGACCTCAGAGGCAATGCATGCTGGAGCAGCAGGGAGTTTGGTCCCTGACGCTGTGGGCAATTTGCAGTCTCTTGGAAGGAAAGATGGCACAGGGCAAGGTCTCTCCTGGACCTGCACCAGTGGCTCATGGAGCTGTCAGCATCAGGGAGCCCAGTCCCTGGACACATCACCCTCGCAGAGGGTAGATAGCCACAGGTCAGAGGCACAACAGCCATCCTTGGTTCTGGGTGGCCCACCCCCAAAGAAGGACCACAGATGAGCGGCCTCACAGGGACAGGGGCCAAGTTCAAGAACCATGGGTCAACTGAGGAACCCCTAGGGTGTTTCCCGCACGGGGCCAATCCTAGGACAGGAGATTTTCTGGAAAACAGCTGTTTTTCTCCACCTGTATAGCCACCACCTGGTCCTGGTTCAGGCAGCACCCCTCCTAGCTCGACTATGCTGGTGGTCTCCTGGCTGCTCGCCCTTCTCTGTCCTTGCTCACTACCCTCTTCCCACAGCAGCCAGCGTGTTTGAATATTGGAAGTGGTTGGAGGTGGCTGAGGTCAGATGAGAGGAATCCTGTGAAGTGGACAGCAGGCAGGAGAGGAGGTGGTCGGATGTGGGAAGAACTTCCTGGCATCTTCCTGCAGTCTCACTTCACGGAAGCTTCGGCTGCCGCTGGGCTGCGACCCAGAGTAGGCCCAGAAGACACCAGAACTAAGGCACAGTGTAGTGCGAGCAAACCTGGCTGGCCAGACAGCAGCAGAGCCTCCCTAAGGCCCTGGGGCCAAGCAGTCCACCAGGCAGGCCCTATTTGTTTAACACTGAGACTATGGGAGATGGAGTCAGAGTCCTGTTTGTTGAAATGACTCTAGGGTTATCCTCTCACCGGGGACTTGAAAGTAACATTCTTCAACCAAACTAAGAGGAGGGCAGGAGCCAGCGGAGGACGGTGGAGGGAAGGGCAGCTAGGGACAGGCTAGGGAAGGGGGATTCTCAGAGTAACCATGGATAATGGATTCATCAAAAGACCTCACAGAAAAGGGGTTCCAGGGTGTGGAATGGAAAGAGTGGGGAGCTGTTAGCACCCTAAAGTCTGAAGGCTAAAGTGGGGAGCAATGCCTTGAGCTCGTAGAAGAGCTGTATCCAGATATCGAAAGACCGTAGAGAGGGAGCTGGCTTTAGACATGGGGCCCTTCAGCTCCCACTCTCCGCTTTGGCTGAATCTAACCAGCAGTAAGCAAGCCTAGACCTCAAGCTATTCCTGTAGACTCTCGGGGCTGTCGAATGACCCAAAGCCTCAAGCCACCTAAAGCACCTTGGCAGGGTGGAAATGCTCCCTGGGAGAGGAAGTCATCAGGTTCCAGGCTCCGCTTTGTCCCTAATCAGGCAGGGCAAGGAGGCACAGGCCTATAAAACCAGCACTTTGGAGTTGGAGGATGATCAGGAGTTCAAGGTCATCCTCACCTACATATAAAGGTCAAAGCCAATGGAAGACAGAAAAAAGGAGAAATGGGAAGTGAGTTGGACCTGAGTTCAAATCCCAGCTCTCTCCTTCCAGGCCAGGAAAACCTTAGGGGCAGGCATGGGGAGGTGCTCACTCACCTAAGCTAAGACATTTACCTGATCCATGGGGTTGAAAAGACAGATTCAGGCCCGGGAGATGGCTCAGAGGTAAAGCGATCGCTCTGACGTGAGTTCAGATCTCCAGCACTTACTTAAAGGTGTGGCCATGAATGTCTGTGACCCTAGTGCTGAGGGGCAGAGACAGGAGAGCCCCAGGGGCACACTGGCCACACAGCTGAGCTGAAACAGTGAGCTCCAGGTTCAGTGAGAGACCTTGTATCAAACAAATAAGGTGAAGAAGTGAGGCCGAGGAGATAGCTCAATGGGTAAAGAACGTACCCTGAAAACATGAGGACCGGAGTTCAGATCCCAGGCAGCCACATGGCTGTGGCAGCCTGCCTGTAATCCCAGGACTCAGAAGATGGAGACAGGAGACTCCCGTGCAGGCTGGCTAGATTAGCCAAGATCTGGGCTTGATTGAGTGACCCTGTCTCCGTGAATGAAGTGGAGAGTAACCAAGCAAGAAAGAAGTCCACACACACACACACACACACACACAAAAGCCTTCATATGCATGTGCAATGCACATGCATGCACACTACACACACACATACAAACATTCATGCACACACACACACGCAGATGAGAAGAAAAAAAGCACAAAAATGAGGATGATGGAGAAGTAATTGAGGAAGCCATCCTGACCTAACAGGAACTTCTGGCCTCTACACGTACCCTCATTGGTAAGCACACAGGCATACACACATGCATGAAACACACACACACACACACACACACACACACACACACACACCACTCTTCTCCTTTTCCAGAAGCATCTCCAGGCCTGCAATAGTCCTGTCTACTCACCACCTCTGCCCTGGGCTCACCATACTAGTGTCCAACAGCTGTCAGCTAGATGGACATCATAAGAAGGGGGGCCCTAACCTGGTCCCAGGGGTCTGTTCAGATCCTCCTCTCTGCCCCTACCCCAGGCCTCAGCTTCCCTTTGTGTACAATCAAGGGTAAGAGCCACAACTGGTGTGTGCACACTCAAACACCCATGCTAGCCTCTCTGCAGTACCCAGAGCTTCTCTTGGATTGGAGTGCCAGCATGCCATGGCAGAGAGGTAGGGGGAAGGCCAAGGGAAGGAACTGTGAATTCCACACACACAGCTTGTCCCCACAAGGCCTGCACCAAATGCCACAGTGCGCTCTGCCCATCTGGGTCTGGATGGGGTGGCAGTGGAGCAGAGGTACAGGTAGGAAGTGGTCCTCCAAAATCAGAATGCCAGAGAAACACATACTGCCCACGGATGCAACTGCATGCTCATGTGTTCCCATGGATGCACACATTCAAACACAATATGCATGTGCTCTGTGCATTCGAACTCATACACAAGATGTTCTCTTTTAGCCACTCAACACACATTGAGCCATTGTATTATAATGCTAGCTCTCTTTCTCCCACTCTTTAGGGAAGCATGACTCCATGAGACTGTTAACATCCTGAGACACTCATGCTTGCCCCAGTCAGCCCCATAACATCTTGCATCCCAGGCCTTACATTGCAGGCTTCTCTCAAGACCCCAGCAATATGTTCACATGATGGTTAAAGCCAGGGAAAAAAAGGGGTGTGTGGAAATCAGTAGTAGACAGAGTAGCAAAGGAATCAATAAATTAAAAAGATGAGGGGCTGGGATGTGACTCAGTTGTTAAAGCACTCACCGAGTGTGTACAAAGTTCTGGGTCCCGTCCCCAGTACGGCACAAACCAAGTGGCACATGCCTGCCATCCCAGCACTCTGGAGGTGAAGGCAGAAACATCAGAAGTTCAAGGTCACCCTTGGCTACATGGTAAGTTCAAGGCACATTGAGAGCCTATTTCAAGAAGTCAAATATTATGAGCCAAGGAAAGACCTCACTGGGCGTGGGTGGTTTGAATAGGAATGGCCCCTACAGACTCACGTATTTGAAAGCTTGGTTGTTAAGGAGTGGTGCTACTGGAGAGGGATTAGGAGGTGTGGCTTTGAAGTAGGTGTGTACTTGGAGGAAGTTCATCACTGGAGGTGGGCTTTGAGGTTTCAAAAGCCCAAGCCAGGCCCAGTGGCTCTCTCTTCCTGCTGCCTGTGGATCCCGATGTAGAACTCTCAAGCTATCTCTCCAGCACCATGTCTGCCTGTAAGCAAGCCCCCAGCTAAATGTGTTCATTTATTAGATTTGCCATGTTCATGGTGTCTCTTCACAGCGATAGAACAGTGACTAAGACACTGGGTAAACACACTAGCTTTGAAAGCCTGACACTAGAACCTACTCTTATAAAAAGTCAGACATGGGGATGTGCATCTGAAATCCCAGCGCTCCTATGGTGAACTGGGAGATGGAGACAGAAGAACTATCCAGAAGTTGAGACAATTATCCTGGAGTACAAGGAGACCCTGCATCCACAGGTGAGAAGGGAAAACAAATTCCCCAAAGCTGTCTTCTGACCTCTGAATGTGTGCACAACCATACCTGCATGGGGACGGGGACACACACACACACACACACACACACATTCACATTCACATACACACACTCTCACACACTCACACACTCACATACTCTCACACCCACTCTCACATGCATACATTCACATATATACTCACATACACACAATCACACACACATATACATACTCATATACACACACTCACTCACATACACACACTCTCACATATATACTCTCACATGCACATACTCACACTCACATATATACACATACACACTCACATATACACACACACATACACACACTCTCACATACACACAAATTCACATACTCATATGCACATTCACAGTCACATACATACACTCACACACACTCACATACACACACACATACATCAATGCATAAAGATAATAAAAATATTTTAAAAATAACTGTAACAGTAAATAAAAAGATGGTAATTTCCTAGACTGAATAATGTTCGAGTTTTGTTCCCCTAAAATCCTGTCGTGGGTGGTTTGCTGTGGTTTCTCTACTGGAAATGTCTAGTATTTGCAACTTTGTATCCTAAGAGAAGAAGGTCTCCAGCCGTGAATTTTTTTTTCAGTCTCTCCAAACAAACTTTCAAATGTTCAGCCCCAAAATCCTTCCTGTCAATCACACAGCCCTCTCCAAACTCACTGCAGACAGGTGGTAACAGAGCACCTGCCACCCCAGGCTTCAGGTCACACCTGTCATTCTGTCTGCTGATGCCTGACCCTTCCAGGCCTGCACCCTGAGATGCCACAGTTATCATAACAGGTACCAGCCACAGATCTCCCACCTCGAGTCCCCAAGCATTCTGGAATATCTCAGGTGAACTCTTCGCTGGCCAGTGGAGGCTGATACAGATAAGTGAAAACAATAGGTGAAATTAAACAGCCCTTCCTGGAGTCTACAACTACTACATGCTCACAGGCAAGTGAGCACATCTCTTGTATCTCAGTTTCCCCATCTGCAAAATGGGGATACAATCTTACCATGTAAGCCTGCAGTGAGGGTCACCATAGGCAAAGTCCAGCTTATGGGTACAGTCCTTGTTCCTGGAGGAACGAGCCCCAGACCTGCCTCCAGTTGGGCTCTGAGTTGGGCCAGCCCCCGCTTCCCTTCCCCTTACCTCTGCCACACCACCCTCAGCCACCAGCGCACCTGCTTCCAAGGGCTTCAATTTCCTGTAAGTGTAAGAATTTAGGTCAGACACAGCCAGAGGCCCACAGCCCCCTCCCGGCCAAAACCCATAAATAATGCAGCTCAGCCAGCTTGGTCAGGGCATGAGACTTTCTCTCCTTACCCGGCACCATGCTGTGCCTCAATACAGCCCTGACTGCCAAACTGGTACGGCCATTTCCATGTCACACTGGGAAACTGAGGCACAGGAGAGGAAGCCCAAGTTGAGACTCTGACCTGTGAACTAGTAAGAGTTGTCCCTTCCCGCTGTACCTTACCACCCCAATGGATGACCTCCTGCCAATCCCTAAAAGTCAAATGACTCTGGTCTGACATCAACCCACCAGGGCACATAGCTGTCCTTTGAGGGCCAAGTAGAGAATAGTTAGAATCTTAAAGCCAGACGAAGTCAAGGACATGCTCCCTACTCTGGGGATAGAGGTACAGGCAATATTTGAAGGAAGGGACACAGGTCGGTGCCAGGAAAAGCTCTTCACAAAATCAGGAAGCAGGCTGGGTTTGGAGGAGCTGGCCACCCCTGTGTTGGTTCACTGAACCCTCCAGTGCCCAGAATGCAGCCCAGAAGCCCAAACTGTCAACCCCCGGGACCCTCAGAGAGAGTCTCACACAACACTAAGCAAAGGACAGAGCAGAGGCCCACGGAGCAGTGCCACCTGGTCAGGCTTCCCACAGTCAGAGCTGGGACTGTGGATTCCAGTCTGGTGCTCTTTCCTGGCACCAAGGGTGTGTCCTCTGATTGTGAGCTTTTGGCCTCCTGCTCAATGCTCCTTTGTGTCCTGACAGAGATGCAGCTGGATCCTGGCGTGTCTTCCAGCTGAGAAGTGAAGGTTCTCTGAGCATCCAGATCTGTCTGACAATGGACCAGGCTGGAACCTGCAGCGTCCTGTCCCCCGCATATTGTAGTGAGAGGCACAGGGAGAGTGCATGGCCTGGGACCCGGAACCCTTGAGGCAGTCCCAGGCCCAGGCTACTCCATCTCCTAGCCCATTGATAGTTCTCCATTGTGGAGACCATCCTCTGGTCACTTAGAAGTTCCAGCCCCACCCCTACCCCTCTTTTCCAAATGCTAAGATTGAACACTGAGTTGCTACTATGTGCCTCCAGACTGCCACATGTGCTCTGGAAAGTAATGTCCACCTGGTTGAGAGCCACTTCCCTGGACACCCAGTTCCATGCTCTGCAGTGTGCCACTGAGACACCTGTACCCTTTCTAGCCTCAGTCTCCACAGCCCAGGATGGACCCAGAGCCCCTGAGCCCCAGCTCTGGCTGGAGGCAAGGGACCCTGACAGAAGAGGAATGTGGCCACAGCTGCAGGGCCCCAAAGCACTGAGGAGACAGAAGACGTTTCCCTGTGAGTCAGGTCTCAGGAATGTGTCGCCCAATGTGGCCACGAGCCAGAGCCCCCTCAACGCCATGCCGACCCCCACAACCCCAGGGCATCCGCCTTTTATTAGAACAGAAAAAGAGGCAGGTGCCAGGTCTCCGAGAGCCCATTAAGGAGCCAATAAAGACCGAGGAGGGGCTGCTGGGCCGGCTGCTACCCTGAGTGAGCAGGAGGCCAGCCCTGCCACTATGGAGCAGGGCTGCGGAGAGCCAAGGGACCCCGGCCCCATTCCTCTGTGTGCTGGTCTTCCTGCCTGCATTTCCTTCTTTCTCAAATTATTATTATTATTTTTTAATCATGTAATAATTTTTTGGTCCAATTTTTGCTTGTAAGGAACCTCAGCAGACTATAAGTTTTAGCACTGTTCTGGGTGGAGCTACTTAGATCTGCCTCCAGACTGCCACATATGCCCAAGAAGGTAAAGTCCTCCTGGTTGAGAGGTTCAGCAGTCCTTAGTTCCACATCTGTAAAGTGGGGTCACCCCTAACAGAGGGGTCACCGCCCTCTCAGAGTTTAGGGCATGCTCTATGACTTTACCCTTGTTCCTCCCCTTTCCACTCCCAAGCCCCGGTTTTAAACAAACCCTACAAGCCTAGACCTTCCCACATTGCTGCTCTCTCCCATCCACAGGGCTCATCCACACTTGCTTTAGCTCCCCAAGTCCACCCTGGTGCCCAAAGCTGCAGCTGCTGCCTCGGCTCCTCCCAGAAGCCTGTCTGGATGGCTCATTCCCAGCACAAAGGTCCTAAGAGCATCCCAGTGACCCCTACCTTCTCTTGGGACATTGTCACTGTGCCAGGCACCAGCCAAGCCCCTCACAGAGCCCACATGACTTGCACCCCACAGCACAACCATTGTCCCCATCTTCCAGATATGGGAACCAAGCCTCATAGAGGTGCATGGACTGTAAGTCCATGCATTTCCCACAGTGTTGGGAAGCCCATCCATTCAGTTAAAAAACGTTTATGTGAGAGTTTTTAGCCCTGTGCCAGATGACTAACTGTACAGATAGATGTCCGATTGCTATTTTGCTTTGCTTTGAGACAGTCCCGTGTAGCCTAGGCTAGCCTCAATTTTTTTTCTTAGAGATTTTTATTATTTCTAATGATGTGTATGTCTCTGTGCATGTGTGTGCACCGAAGTGCAGGTGCCTGCAGAGACCAGAAGTATCAGATCCCCTGAAGCTGGAGTTACAGGTGGATGTGAGCCACCTGCATGGGTGCTGGAAATTGAACTCAGGGCCTCTGCAAGAGCAGTGCACACTTAACTGCTGGGGGATGTCTTTCTGTACGCTGTGAATATATGTTGTTCCCATTGGTTAATAAATAAGCTGCTTTGGCCCATGGCGGCAGCTTAGAGGTAGGTGGGAAATCCAAGGAGAGAGACAGGAAAGAGTGGGAGAGATGCTAGACTGCCATCACAGGAGCAACATGTAATGGGATGCAGGTAAAGTCACAGAACACATGGTGATTAACAGTTATAGAATGAGTTAAACTATAAGAGCTAGCTAGCAAAAGACCTGCCATAGACCATACAGTTGATAATTAATATTAAGCCTCTGAGTGATTATTTTATAAGCAGCTGAGGGACCACGGGACTGGGAGGGACTGCTGGACCAGGCAGGACCGGAGAAACCTTCCAGCTACACTCAACTGCTGAGCCATGTCTCCAACTCAGCCCGGAGTTTCTGATCTTCCTGCTTGCACTTCCTCAGGACTGGGATCACACACTTGTACCACCATGCTCAGTTTTATAAAAGTACTGGGAACTTAACCTAGGACTTTGTGTAGGCTAAGTAAGTACTCTATCAACTGAGTTACATGCCCAGCCCCAGACACTTCTGAATTTTTATATTCTGCTTTCTTCCTCCTTCCTCTCCTCCTCCTCTTCCTCCTTCTCTTCTTCAAAATAATAACACATTATATAGCCCAGACTGGCCTTGAGCTCATGACAATCCTCCTGCTTTGGCTGTCTACCCACAAACCCTAAAATCATGTGACCCCAAGACATCCTGGGGCTCACAGCCCCTTGCATCATCTTCAGCCACCCTGACCCTCCACATCACTTGAGGGCTAGCTCTCTCCTCTGACATCATTACTTCCCCCAGCCTCCGGAGTGGGAATCACATCTGCAGCCCCCTCCTGTGGACCTTGGATCAAGCTCCCCACTCACCGGTGACTGAGGACCTCCTTAAAACTTGGGGGTCATGGGAGAGGCACAGAAACCTGCTGCCTCAGGGAACTGCTGAGGTTCTCCAGCCCAAGGCCTGTCTGAGAGCCTACTCCTTCCTTCCACATCACCTTGTCCCTAACTCTGTCCTGTAGACTTCCAAGGCCACTGAGATTGCAAAACACTAGTCTTTGTCCACTGTTATCCAGGGAGGTCTGGTCCCCACTTGGGCCCCAACAAACCAAGTTACATTCTTATCTCATTGGGTATGGGTGGTATGGATGGCCTGGGAGTGGTCTCCATCTTCCCTGATCCCATGATGATACCCAGGCTTGGACCTGGTCTTATAGTTTGGCAGGGCTCAAGGGGATTGCATACCCAAGGAGACATTCTCCCGGGCTTGGGCCATGGCAGAGAAGTGCCAGCACTACCCAGGAGGGTACAGGAGGGGCAGGCTCATCTGTCTTTATGGACTCCTCTGTACACTCACCTTTCTGCACTGTGCCCCTAGCAGGCATTGCCTGCCCACAGCAGCCCACCACGGAGGGTGGAGCCTGGCAGAGAGCTCCTAGCCTGGACTCAGTGCCCCTGGGGTCCACCTATGCCCATAGTGCCTACTGCAGACCATCCTGACCCCGGTTAACATCATCTTCCCTATCCCAAGGGCTCCTACTTCACGGGCTGGACCCTGGACAGCTGTGCCAGCTGGGGACTATAGTAAACCCAGTCCTGCCAACTCAGAGCCTTCAAACCTGCGGTTTATTCTCTTCCTCTTGAACCTTGAAGCATGACCTCTGTTCCTACAACTTTGCTCTAAAGATTTATTTTTCTCTTTTGCCAAAACACTAGAAGCCCGGAGGTGGGTAGGACCTGAGACCTCTGATTGAAGCAAAGGAGGGGGCTACAGCCAAGAGAGGAAAGGTGGCCGGTCGGCAGTGGCACACGCCTTTAATCCCAGTACTGGGAGGCAGAGCCAGGTGGATCTCTGAGTTCGAGGCCAACCTGGGCTACAGAGTGAGATCCAGGACAGGCACCAAAACTACACAGGGAAACCCTGTCTCGAAAAAACGAGAGAGAGAGAGAGAGAGAGAGAGAGAGAGAGAGAGAGAGAGAGAGAGAGAAGGTGATTCCCCAAGGTCACACAGCAAGATGATGGCAGAGCTGGGGCAAAGACCCCAGTATGTGGTCCCTCTGTCTGTACCTGTGGCTTTGGAGCCTCCAACTCTGGAGCCAGGACTTCCCAGGAGGCCTTGCCCTTCCAGCCTGTCTACTGAGCTCTAGAAGGAAGGTCCCGCCTACCCCACCTCAACCCCCTGGAATGGCTCACAGGCCAGAGCCCGTGTCCCAAGCTGTATCAGGGTCAAGAAGCACCCTTGCCCCCTGCCAAGGTGCCTGGGCCTCCGTGCCACCCCTAAAATAGCCCAGCTCTCACGCCTTCAGATCGGATTGCAGCCTGGCCATCCAGATGGGGCTCTTGGCAGGGTGGCAAGCACTTCCCTCATGTTGCCCCTGCTCCCCTCACCTGTCAGCACTTGGGCCAGCCTTAAATCAGCCTCCCTCTGCAGGGCACAGCCTTTTCCAGAGACCGAGGGACACAGCAGTAACGGGAGTGGTCTCAGGAGCTGGGCAGGGGCAGCAGGTGACATTGACAGCAGAGATGCTGGAGGGGGTCCCAACTGATGAGCCAGGGAGCTCGCACCGCTACAGAACTACCATGTGGCCTCGGAAGGGCCACTTCCCGTTCGTTCTGAGCTTGCCTGTCCATAAAGTGGGCACAGTGTTTCAGCTTATCCAAAGGCTATGACTCAGCAGCGAACAGAACAAAGGCCCCTCCCAGAGGAGTCTCCTTTCCAAGGGGCAGCAGCATGCTCTGGCCCCGGCCACCAGACTCCAGTACTTTGTGCCAGTGGGCACCAAGGGCCAGGAAGATGGCTATGCTATTTCATTTAGAGTAGTCCAAGCAGGTCTGTGAGGAGAGCTGAGCACTCCCCCTGGGGCTAGAGGATGGGCATGAGAGGTGGGACCCAGGATCCTCCCCACCTAGGCCAGAAGAAAAAGCCTCAGCTAAGCTCTGTCCCATACCTAAGACCCCCAGGCACCTAAGACTCTCAAGTATCCAGTCCCTACCACTCAGAGAAGCCCAGCAGAAGGTTAAGGACCAAGTCTCACTTCCAGCTTCACGAGTGTGGTGGGATTGGCTTCATGAGGCCCAGATTGGGGAGGGCTGGTGTTCTAGGTGGACAGGCCTGTGAGGGTGTCATTGTGAGGTGTTCCTGTCCAGGAGGAGACACACTGGCTGTTACAAGCATTGCTCACCAAGTCTACGGCAGTAGTGCATGGGACATGGATAGAACCCATGGGGGACCACACTGCCAGAGGGTCACACATCTGGAAAGCCAGAGCTGCAGCTGGCTGAGTCCCAACTTCACAGGCTTTAGGTTTTTAAAATGGTGAATTCAATTTCAGGTAGTTCATTTTATCTTTGCTTTTTGAGGTAGAATCTAGTTCTGTCACCCAGGCTATCCTCAAACTCATGATCCTCCTGCCCCAGCTTCTAGGCCGCTGGAGTCGCAGGTGGGCACAGCCACACTTGTCCAGGTTTTTAAAAATCTGATACATGGTTTGCTGTTCCTGCCTTGGCAGGCCCGGCTGGTGCTCTCTGTCCTTCTGAGGAGCCTCATGTTGCTTCTTCAAAGAAGGAAAAATAAAAGCACCCAGAACAGGTGACAACACACTGGGAAGATGCTCACAGGTAGGGTGGTCACACACACACACACACATACACACACACATTCAGACATATACAACACAACACAACTCAATGCATACACAACGTACACATACACATATATCACACACACAGACATACACACACATACATATACATCATACACAAACATATCACACATACATACAAACACATCACACACATAACACACAGCACACAAATACATACAAGCACACATATACACATTCACACACACACACACACACACACACACACACACACACACACTTTTCCCAAGAGCCCACTGTGCCAAGCCTGATTGTAAGGGGGAGGCTGGCTGTATGACCCTCCTTCCTGGAGCATGAAATCACCGCCTGAGCAGATGAGCACTCCGTTCCCAGGACTGAGCCCGGACCCATGTGCCGGCTACCATGCAGACACCCGGCAAGTACTGTCTGCCACAGAGCCTGTTCAGCGATGTGTTTGTGAATGAATGAATAAAAGAATGAGTGAATGAACGAGACGAAGAACCCAGAAAACGGAAGCAGTCAAGGGAACACGGATGCTTCTCGTGGTCCCCTCTAGCCACCCAGCGGAGCAGGGGCCGGTCAACCACACGTCACTGCAGGTGTCAAAAGCAAGCGTGTGAGAAGAAATGGAGCAGGAAGGTGTCTGTTGTGTCCCACTCAGCTCCCGCCCCCGCTCCACCAGCTGCCCCCTCTCCCATCTCCCACACCACCCTCCTTGCGGTGTTAGCCCCGCCAGCAATGTCATGCCCCTCCAGCCGGGGGCCAGCCCGGCCTCCTTCCCTCCCTCCCCTAAGCTGCTTGACAAAAGCTGTCCTTGTGGGGAGCTGGGACATTGTAATTAAAAAGGAAACATAATAAAGCCATCTCTGGGACCAAATCCCCATCCCAAGCATGACGCCCAGCCCACCCCTTGCTGCCCACCAAGGACACATGCCCCTTTGTGTGCCCTGATCCAGGACCACGCCTACTCCAGCCCACTGGCCACTGCTCTCCCTCCCTTCCTCTTACCCTAGGGTCCTACCATCCCAGCTGAGGGAGGGCTGCCTTCTCTGATCAGAGAGAAAATTGAGGCCCAGAAAGGCAGAGTCTGTGGCTCTCTCCTGGACTCCGTGTTCTAGAGCAGAGGTCCCAAGCAAAGGGACAGCAAAAAGCTGGAATTAATTCAGCAACAAAGCACTGCCCATGCCTTGAAGGTCAAGATGCTGACATCCAGAGAGGGTGACATTCCTAGAGGTCACACAGCAAGGCAACTCCTCATGAAATGTTCTGCAGGGAGTCTCTTGTTCGTCATGACATTGACTCTGTCACCCCAGTAGGGGCCTGAAGGTGAGCCACAAGGCGATGGCTGGGGCTCTCCCAATGCAGGTCTGGGAACTCCTGGAGTCTCTCACTTCTGTAGGATAGGAAAGGGCAGGGCTGACCAAGAGCCTGCACCAAGGTTGATCCTGGCCCTGCATTAACCTCCTGCTTGTCTCCAGTCACACAGTCCCTGTCAAGTTTCATGGAGCATCTTCTCCCCTACCTGTCCACCCTGGCCACTCTGGTAACCTGAAAGGCTTCAGAGGCTGAGACTACCTGACCCCTTGGTGCCATCCCAGAGTCCTCTGTCGTCAGCCCTAGGACCTCAGCTAGGACTAACTATGTCCGCCTCACTGACTGCTACGGCCAGCATGAGCATACTCATTTATTTGGTATCCAGTAACTCCCAGAGGCCACCATAGCCATCCAAGGCTCAGAGACTCCTACAGAGACCCATCAGAGGTCAAGGACCAAGGACCAGGGTCCTGACCAAGACATAAGCATTGCTGGGGATAAAGAGGAGGGACTACTACAGAACAGTCAGGATAACCCGTTGCCACTTTCTGGGCACTTATGGAAACACTACGCCCCAGTTGCTCCACACAGCCCCCCTTCTAGGGAAAACCTGCTAAGGAAATCGCCAAAGGACCGGCAGCTGGGGAGTACTGCAGTTTGGGTTCAAAGGCACATGCCTGGTAGTGCACAGAAGGGATACTACCCTTCACTCCGTTTGGCCTGTTGACCTTCAGAACTGAGGGATAGTGGCCACCCGTGCTGTCCATATCAGTCAACTCAAGAATCCACCAGAGTGTGAACATAAAAGTGGGTGTGAGAGCCTTGGGTGGTGCTGGTCAGGCCTGGAATGGGAACCCTGCCATGGTCTGCCTTCTTCCATGGTCCAGCCAGCTTATCCAGCAAGGCTGAAGAGGAGACATGCTGTACACCCAGGGTAGAGGACAGATGGGAGGGAATTTGGTATGGGTCCCAGCACCCCTGCACCCCAGGAGCCAGCCAGGGCAGCCAGGGATTAGGCAGATAATGCCTCTTGTAAGAACAGCGGATTGTTGCGAAGGGGAAGCGAGAGTGGGGGGCCAATGCCAGTTCAGATTTCTCCTGGGGTGAAAACTGAGCCCCCCGGGAGGAGGTACCCCTGCTGCCAGCCCTAATCCCCCATCCTTCTCACCAAACCCCAAAGAAGGGGCTGCTCCCTGTCTGCAGATTCCTGGGATTCATTAACTAGGGATTTGCAGAGGGACGGCCCGCACCCCTCCACTGGCACCCTCCACTGTCGCCAGGCAGTAATCTGAGCAGACAGGTGGGTACCTGTTGGGGACATTCAGGGAGTCACAGAAAGGGAGGCTGACTGGAGGCTTCCCACCTTCTGACTGAGCTGAGGCTTCTTCCTGGACCATCGAGGCCAAGGGGTATCCTCCTCAGGTGCTCAGGAATCAGGATCTTGGGACAACCCTGGTGGCCAAGGACACAGAGGTCATACCCACCCAGGACCATAGCCTCCCCACCTGTCTCCATTTGGCCCATTTTAGCTTCTGGCTTCTCTTCTCTCTACACATTCGAATGCCTGGTTCTTTTGGTCAGGATGGAGACCCAGGTCCTCCCATGAGCAAGGAAGAGGCCATTTCACCCCTCCTGAAATGTCCTTTGTGCCCTGCTGGCACTGGTCCCCACCCAGAGCAACAAGGATCAGCTTTGCTGCCATAGGTCAGCTTGACCTCTTCTAGAACTTCCGTGATTACAAGCCCACTCACGGTGGTGTGCTCCGTGTGACTTCAGGAGGATCCTGTGTAGTCATGGCTGTCTGGTGATCTTGAAGGACACATCCCTGGCTAACATAGTTTGTAAAATCTG
>CABHPQ010192318.1:0-10547 GCA_902168405.1 Peromyscus aztecus | reverse complement strand
TGTCTCTTTTTCTCTCTTTCTCTCCCTCCTTCCTTCCCTTCCCAGTGACGTCACTGTTATTTAAGACTCTGCCAACCTTCCTTATCAACTTACTTCAGCCTGGTTTTACTTATATGCTTTTTCAATAGATATTAAACATGTTTGCCACTGTCATCTGAAAACCTTAATTATATTCTAAAATAGTTACAGCATTTTAAGTGGCCCATTGTGTTAGTCTGTCTTTCAAAGCTATAATGAGCTACAAGTGGTCTCGGTTATTTAGCTCACAGTTTTTCGGTGATGCCTACATCTGCTCAGCTCCAGGGCCCTCCTGCCACAGCACACCGGCAGGCACTGGTGAGAAAGTGAGTAGGAAGAAGGATCACCCCTCGAAGCAGGAAGCCAGAGCACAAGGGGAACTCACAATCTCTTCTGGGGCAGTGTCCCCAGCTGACCTAAGGACCCCCACAGAGCAGCAACGCCTCTTATAGGTTCACACCACCTCAACACCATAGTGAGGACCAGGCCTCCAACACAGAGACCCACAAGGGACAGGTAACGTGTCTGGCCATAGCACCCATCTTGTAGACACACTGGTTAATCCAATTAACGAGAGACTGCTTGAAAAAGGACAGGAAAACAGCACGAAGATGAACATGTGAGCAAAAGCTTGAGTGCCGCAGGCCTGATCTCGATTTTCTCCTGATTAGCCCAGACCAGCCCCACCAGAGCATCAAGCTGTAACAGCAGACACACCTACAAGAGAAGAGGCACCATCCAATCACTTTCCCCAGCAGTTTAGTGAGCACCAGTCTATGTGTCAGGGTCTGGGCACAGTGGAGGACTAGACAGACTAGCCGGGCCATAGAGCACAGCTGTTCTACAGGGTCATCTTGCATTCTCAGTCCCTGCTCTCCACAAGGTTTAAAGCCGACAGTTTGCAGGGGGCAGTGGAACTCTCCTGGGAGTCATTTTAGGATGTTTATGAATTATGATTATTGAGGACAAATCTCTACAGAAATAAGACAGAGGCTAGAAAGGTAATTCAAGAGACCCTCCCTAAATATGCCAAGTGGGTGAAGATTCTCCAGCAAGCAATTTCTCCTGAGGGTTGAGTTCCCTGCATGACAGGGTGTCTCCCATGTGAATCAGCTCCAAGACTCACCTGTTGCCCCCCCAAACCTAGAAAATGGTAACACTGTATTTTCAAGAGGGTGGAAGAAATAAGGTTTAGTACCAGACTCCATACAGCATTAGTACAAGATACCCCTGGGGAGATACTGTAGCTGGTGTGCTCTTTGGCCCAAAATAAAAGCCAAGTATGAGACCCACCAGAACAGACCACCCTCCCCTCGAGCCCTTAAACTCTGCAGCACCACAGAGCAGGAAAACACACCGCTCCTTTGTTAGCTTTGACTGTGGCTGAGCGTTCTCTAGAAACTGCTAGTTCTGCAGCCCGGAGCAGCCACTTGGAGCTGAAAGGAGGCAGGCTGCCTGAGGAGAAGGTTTGATTTAAATTCTGCAGTCAGTGCAGTACCAGGGCACGGGAGCCCACTGGCAGTACTATGGCGCCAAGGGGACCTGACGAGGTCAGAGTGCAAGTTTCCAGGTGAATGTATAATTAGTCCCTGGTTTATAAATTCTATAACATAAAGTTGTGATCATTGGGTTTCTGTAGAAGGAATGGGTGTGCTAGACTCGAGTGGAGTCTTAGCAAAGAAAGAAACCTTTTTTTTTTTTAAAGAGTGAGGGTTTATATGGGCCCACATATAATTCTATTATCTGCACTCATCCATCCAGTTCCTGAAAGTCCATTAGTGTCTTACAAAGTCGGTGTTGGGTTTACAGAAATGAAGAAAATAGGATCCCTGGCTGTAAGAAAACTAGTCTTGTCTGAGAGACGACAACACATGAGCCAATGATTAGGTTGGCACATAGTAAACACGAGCAGACAGTTGGAAGCTTTACCGGCACTCAAGGAGGAAAGAATAACCAATCCTACCCAGCAAGGAGCTTGTCAAGGAAGGCTCTGTAAGCAGGGATGTTCAAGCGGGCAGTCCAAAGGTGAGTGAGAGGTTACTGGGCAGCCGAGGGCAGGGGAAAGTTATGCAGGAAAAGGAAATAGTTTGTAGCAACACCTGAGTGGAAACAAAGGCTGTATTTACAGATTGGTAGCATAAAGGAGGAAAATCGCCACAAGAGGAAGTTGGGTGAGACCTCGGTTGTTAGCCTGCGCATTGGTTTGGCTGCCCTAAAGAAAGGTCACTGTTCTAGTTTGCTTCTCTGGTGCTGTGATAAAACACTCACCAAAACCAACTCAGGGAAGAAAGGATTGAATTCAGCTCCTGGGTTACAATCCACCACTGAAGGAAGCCCAGGAAGGATCTCAAGGCAGGAACATGAAGGCCAGCCCTGAAGCGTGATAGGCACAGGACAACACACTGCAGACACTTTCTAGCTTGCTTATTATCATGGCTTGTTCAGCCTGCTTTCTTACATAACCAAGGACTACCTGGGTACCATCCACAATGGAGTGGGCCCTCCACATCAATCATTTTTTTTCTTTTGGTTTTTAGAGACAGGGTGTCTCTGTATACCCTGTAGACCAGGCTGTCCTCGAACTCAGAGATTCGCCTGCCTCTGCCTCCCGAGTGCTGGGATTAAAGGTGTGTGTCACCCCACCCCAGCCCCCAGCATGCCACATCAATCCGTAATCAAGAAAATGCCCATAGACTTGCCCACAGCCCATGTGGTAGGGGCAATTCCTCCACTGAGGTGACTCTCTTCCCAAGTGACTCTAGTTTGTGTCAAATTGACAAAAACTAACCAGCACAGTCCCCAAATCAGTGGTTTAAAAACAAGCACATGTTTCTCTCACTTAATAATGTGAACAGGACCAGTCCAGGGCTAGCAGGAGGAGTCCCAGCTAGAGACCCTGCCCACTTATATCTTGGAGCTCAGCCATCCAGTAGCATGGACCTCATTCACGGGATGGACCTGCTTAGCTCTAAGCCACCAGTGCAGGCCCCTCCCACCACCCATCTCTATATTCATGGGATGTTTTGACCACCCTCCCACCTTCCATACTCTAGCTGGAGGGGCAGCAAGCCTCTTATCTCTATGGGAACAAGTAGAGAAGCACTCAGGTTGTTCTCATGACGTGTTGGTGGCAGATCAAGCTATAAGGAAGCCTGGGGATAGCATCTCTTTTCTCGGTCACCATCTGCCAAGTGAGACATGAGAGGTCCTGTCTCCAGAAGCAGGAAGAAGTCAGATGAGGCCAGCAGCCTCAGCCTTGGTTTGCGTTGGTGTACTAGGCCGGTGATTTCTAGAATGCCCCTGAGAAAAACAAGTGTAGCCTGATGGAATCTTCTGTCTTCCGTAGCCCCACAGAGTGCTTTTTAAAGATTTGAAATTTTCTCAAAATAAGAATTTTCAGGATGTAAGAGGTTACTCAATGTCAAAGAATAAGAAATGAACAAGGATCTGAGCTTGTGTGCCTGGGAAGCAAGAATTCTAAGCCCTTTTAAAAGATCCTTTCCATAATTGGCCTGCACACATTTTAAGAACCCTACCACATTCCACTGCCCGAACTGGGCAAGTCATAGGCAGTTTCCACAGACCCAGGACGGACTACTTGGCAAGTTGAGACAGGGAAATGAAGTGGATGCAAACTTTATACTCCTTTGCATCTGAAGCCCAGTATGGACACCGTAGGGGGTGCCCTTTGATCTTCCTCAGCTGCAGAGACCTCATCTGTCTCTGCAGGAATAGACGAGATACCACATATAACCACAGAAGCCGCCCAACAAAGGCTCTCTTTCCTTCCAGTTTAGGATATATCAGAACTTCCTCCCACTGAGCCCCACACCTTTCTGAAGTGACATGGGCTAGGATCAAACCTTTACCACACCGCTGGCTGTCACTGGGTCAGGGTAGAAGATTCCAGAAGACACTCACAGGAAGAGGAATTGATAACAGAGGTTAAGAACCTCTAATCTAAAATCCAAAACACTTCCAAGTAGAAGATGTCACCTCCAATCACCATGGCAGGTCACAATCAAAACACAGACTCACTAAAGATATGAAGCTGCCTGCAGGCGTGTGAAAGGCACTTGTGAAATAGATATGAATTTCATGTTTAGACTCTGTGCATACGCAAGGCTGGAGGGAAAACAAACAGTGAAATCCAGGACCTTTCTGACATCAAGCGCCCCACACAGCCTGTGCTTGCCATGCCTGTGGCCCATTGTGTTGTAAAGAAATGCGGACGAAGGGCATGGCGTTTGGGATTAAGGCAACAGTCAGCACACAGACAAACAAACACACTAGAACAAAAGAATTACTAACTGCAAGGAAAAGAAAAGTGCAAGAAAAGAAGAGTGGACCACAGCCTCATCTTTGCCGTTTTATAGTCACAGGTGGTATTTCCGGCAATCCAGTAACAGGAGTCTGGGTAACCAGCAGCGTGAAAAAGCTCCCGTCAACATGCTGCAACCCTGTAACTGCTCTCAGCCAAAGGGAGGGTGTGGACTGGGCTCTGGCTTCCCACAGTTTATTCAGCGTGCATCCAACGTATGCAGAGTACATGCACACATGAAATGATTAAAGAATGAAAGTCAAACTGTACATGCACTTAAGCATATAATTATTATCCGTCTACAGAGGAACTTAGTCGCTGATGACGGTTATCTCCGAGGAGAGGCAGAATCGGGAACGTGCCCTTGCCAAGGCACATCTTCCTGCCAGCGCGGCTTTTTGCTGAGAGTTGTACCGTGTTATGAATACACACATTTAATTTTACTCATTTTTTTATTTACTTTTGAGGCACTGGGGATTGAACCTGGGGCTCTGCGCATGCTAGGCAGGTGCTCAGTTATTGAGATATGCTCCCAGCAGAATTCATATGCTTTTAATCTTACTGCTACTTATGAAGAGTTTGTATAGTCAATATCTGCTGTGCTTATTCAAAATGGTGAAAAGCGGTGCTTGTGTGACAAGGTTAAGTTGAAAGTGCAAGAGTGTACCCAGAAAATGAACCCAATCATATAAATATTCATAGAAAATGGCTGGAAGGAAATCTACTAAAATGTTAGCAGTGGGTGTTCTCGGCAGTGAAGTCATGGATAATTATTTCTTCCTTTTTAGATTTCAATATTCTTAATTTTCTATTATAAGTGTGCATTATTTTTATAATTGAAAAAATAAGTACTATTTTTAAAGAACCTACATGTAATTGCCAAGTACACTGCTGCATTCATGCTGACGGGTTGCCAGATTTTCTCCTCAGCAGGGGAGCCTGCTTGGGAAACAGTAAAAAGCAGCAATGTTCTCGCAGGACGGGTACTCTAGAGAAACTGAAGCTGTGCAGCTGAGCCTAAGGGGTGGCATCATGTCACAGTGGAGGAGAAGAGAGGGCTGGCAGAGTCACACAGAACTGCCCTGGGGAAGCAGCCAGGCCACTGGGCCGTTGGGGTGAGGCCTGCTGTGGGCAGTCTCTGGGCAGCCCTGGGGAGGGGCTCTTGAGGGGCAACACGGGGCCAGGATTCCTGTGGTGGACTTGACACATGCTAATGAGCTGCTGCTTTCCATCTAGGCCAGATTTGTGCCTCCAGTGTGTCAAATCACACCTACTCCTTCGTACCCCAGGCCAAGTGGCATTCCCTGTGGAGCGCCTCACTTGCTCCTGAGGTGCTCTTCTGGAAGGTTAATCATCACATGCTTTCTTATGGGACGTTTTTATCTCTCAGGGAAACCCACCTGATACCCTGACACACAACTCTCAGTCACTATCACTAGACAGGTTCCTCAAACCAGATGACCCCTGCCTCTATACTTAGCTGGGACTGCTGACGAGGAGGAGGCAGAGTGTGTACCTGCCTCACAGGTGCTCACTGTCAGTGAGGGCCAGAAAAACCAACCAGGGAAGGCGTGCCCAGCAGAACCACCAGCATGACAGAGAAGTGTCTGTGGAATAGCAGGTGCCAAGACAGAGCAGGGTGACAAGGCCAGTGCCAGTAGACGCAGTGATGGCTAAGCCGTAGAGGATGTACTCATGGTGAGAGGCAGAGAAAAACGCAAAAGTATTCCATTCCACTCCCATGGCAGAGTGGGCAAACCCGTAACTCGTTCCCGCTCGGATCCAGAATGTCTCAGTGCTGTTTGCCTGCATATGAATGGCATCCACCCCGCTGTGAGCTCTGTGCTGGCCTGGAGCTCTTGCTAATGTAAAGTGCACTGCAGAGCTTTGGTAAAGAGGACCAGAGGCCCCAGGCTTGCTCATAAATGAGGGGACAAAAGTCAGCTACACTGTGAAGACGGTCTATCTGTCTGAGACTGGTGGGAGACAGGCTCGGTCACCTGCTGCTGAAATGAATACCATCTGCTGCTGTCCCCGCAGAGGGGAACTTGGTAATATGGATGGAGTCAAAGCACAGGGCTTATGACCAGCAACGCCAGTTCTAGAACTCTCTCCAGAAGATATGTACCAGTCTGTCCTATGCAGCTCTTTGGAAGTAATCCAAATGCTCTCAAGGGGGCAAGTTGAACAAATGAGAGCAGATCCACAAGGGCACCATGCAGCTGTAGGCGTGAAGGAGAGGTACCTCTCTCTACATGCAGCAACAGAGCAATCTTAAGGATGCATTTAGGTGAAAAGGAGGATAGGGAACTCTGTACAGCATGTCAGATACTTTTCTCTAGGAAAAGGGTAAAATGAGAGAGAGAGAGAGAGAGAGAGAGAGAGAATCAACGCAGTGAAAATGCAAAGCTAAAGGTGAAGTAGGGTCAGAATGATGAGCTGAGGAGAATGGGGATGGAAACTGGACGGGCCCCTCAACACACACAACTTGGCTTTGAGATTTGACTGTGAAAAGTTGTTCATCTCTAGTGACAGACAAGAAATGAAGAAATCCAGATGTGTATCTGTAATCTTATACAATGACCTCTGAATGCACACTCAGTCAACCACAGAAGAGTCTTCCCTTATTTTTATCCCCTAAACAAGATGGCATAAAAAATATTTATATAGCGTTTTGTTGTGTAGCCATTGCCTCTAAAATAAAACTTTCCATCTTGGTGGGAAGTTCCTTATGATGCAAGATATTAGAAAATGAGATGAAACATTCCATCCTGTGGGGGCACTCATTAATATTCATGAAGTAAACAACTCAAAAGACCCAGGAAGTTCCTGAAACTGAGCAGATACACTATATCCCCTCTTTGTCCAAGTAAATGTAAGCAGTAAGGACTACTGAAAACACTCTCAGACTAGATGAGTTGCCTAGAAGAGGCTCAGACTAGTTGAGCTGCCTGGAAGAGACACTCTCCAACTTGTTGAGCTGCCTGTGAGTTGTGCAGTTGTGCAGCCTTGTGAGCTGTCACCCATGCTGGGGTGGGCTTATGGGGATGCAGCTGTCTTTGAGTCATTTCAGAAGTTACTCTACATCCATACTCCTATAAGTAACCCTAATGAATGCATTTCCACCAATTGGACTTTGGGTATATCCTTACTTTGATCTTTTGTCAGTACACTTCTCCCTAGTAATAGTGTCACACAGCACAAGTCCAGCTCATTAGGTGTTGTGAGCCAGGCATGTAGAGATGGTTGAAAGTAGATGGTAATTATGTGAAGGTTCTCTATATTAGAGACTTGAGCTGAGTATCAATGAGGATCCTGGAACCAGTTCCTGATGGGTGGCAAGAAGCAACTATGTGGTCAGTAGTAATACTAGTAGTGATATATGTATATCAATTGTAATACTAAATTATAAATTAAATAAGGACTCATTCAGCAAATATCATTAGGAACTCGGCTTTTCTACTAAGAAAGATCAAACTATAAAATTTAAGAATTCAAGAAAAAATCCACCATCCTTAATTTGAATAGAAAATACAATAATAAATCCAAAGCTTTTTTACTCAAAGGGAAGAACATGTTTCCGAAGAAAGCCCAAGAACAGAGACTGAGCCTGTCACTCTGAATACCTCTAGCTCCTGGGTGGTAGTCTCTGAAGTCAAGTCCTGCACAGACCAGTGCTCTCCTGACATCAGCTGACTCAGGTAGGGGACAGGACACAAGGAAGGTGGACCTGTGGCACTTTGTCATGATGAAGTTCATATTACAAAGACTTAACACCATCTTAGAGGCCAAAGGCAAAGTAATCTGATTATTAGAAACAATATAAGCAACACATTGGTGACCATCAAATATCCTTCTAAACTCATAGACCTCAAATGAAACTTCTCAAATGAAACTAAAATCCAAGATCTCCTATTTTTCATCTTTGGATATTTGGTGACTAGCTCATTACTTAGAATATAGGTAAATATAAAGAGGAAGAAAATGGCTCTAACTTTTCCAGAGAAACACTATATATAGGCACGGAGTCAACCAGAGGGGAGCCTTCTTTGTAGGCATCCTATAAATAAAGAAGGGTTTCTACTATCATGTAACAGCTGGGCAAAGACTGTTATTGCTACTAAAACCAGGTTACAGGCTAATGGTAAACTTGGATGTGGATAGAACGGATTGGCAGTCACTTGGCCCTGATGTTTTGGACCTGTGGCGGTGCAGTATATCACAGAAGGAGCATGTGGCAGAGCACAACCTTTTACTCCAAAGTTAGGAAGTGAAGGAGAAGAAGGGACATGCCCCAAGGACCTACCTTCCTCCACTAAGCACCACCTTCTACAGCTTCCACCAACTTCCAGTATGGCCAAGGTCAGGGCCAATTCTTTAACACATTGGTCTTGTGTAGTGATATATTGTGTACCCTAATAAACTTACCTGAGGATCAGAGGACAGAGCCAGTCACTAGATTAGACATAGAGGTCAGGCAGTGGTGGCACACACCTTTAATCCTATTTCTCAGGAAGCAGAGATCCTTCTGGATCTCTGTGAGTTCAAGGTCACAGAACCAGGCAGTGGTAACACACGCCTTTAATCCTAGGAAGTAATATGAGAGAAACAGAACCAGGCAGTGGTAACACATGCCTTTAATCCTAGGAAGTAATATGGCAGGACACAGAAAGGTATATTAGGCATGAGGAAACAGGAACTCACTCTCTTGAGGCTGAGGATTTCATAGAGGTAAGCTAGTGGCTGGCTGTTCTGCTTCTCTGATCTTTCAGCTTTCACCCCAATACCTGGATCTGGGTTTTTTATTATAAGACCATCTAAGATTTGAACAAACAACCTCGGGGGCTCATTCTAGATCGAAATCATGGCACTAGGTAAACATGACCTATTTTGAAACTCTGCATTAAGAAGTGGGTTGAGGAGATAGTTCAGTCTGTAAGGTGCTTGTTATGCAAGTCTGAGAACTGGGTTCCATTCCCAGAACCACATAGAAAGCCATTGTGGTGGTATGGTATGTGCTTGTAATCCCAGTGCCGGGTACACAGAGACAGGTGGATCCCCAGGGCTCACTAGGGGGCTAGTTTAGCTCAGTGGGCAAGCCTCAGGTCTGAGTGACAGGCCTGTATCAAAAAACAAGATGGACAGTCATCCTGAAGAACAACACCTACAGCTGACCTCTGGTCCAAACAAACACAGTGACACATGTGCACATGCACTCACAACCCCCACAGCTGACCTCTGGTCCAAACACAGTGACACATGTGCACATGCACTCACAACCCCCACTCACGGAAACCTAAGACACAGATTTAGAACAAAAAAAGGAATTTGGTGTTAAATATGCACATGGTAAGATTGATAGCTGGGCACTTGGGGTAGAAGGAATGGTCTGAGTTCCAGGCCAACCTGGGCTACAGAGTGAGGCCCTGTCTTAAAGGCCAAAAAGAGAAGAAAGGGGGTTGAATACAATTGTCTTCCTAAACCGAGAGAACAGGTAAAAGTGGTTTTATTTTTAATGAAATTTTAATTTAAGAAAATTGCTGGTGATTATTAGTGTCCCTGTATTCAGTTCCCAATAACCACAAGGTGCAGGTCACAGAGATGCATAGAACTCCACTTTCTGGGGTTCATATGTTCTCTTCTGGCCTCCACAGGCACCTGCACTCAGGTGCACATGTATACACACACACACACACACACACACACACACACACACACAATTTAAAAATAATAAAATAAAATCTTTAGAAGAATTTCAATATATGATAAATATGTCAAGGTCTTTGATATGATTCATTCATACATTTTTCCATCATGTGATTCTGTTCAGAGAGGGACTTCCTGGGAACGTATTTTTGAAATAATATTTTGAAACATGAGCTAACTACATATTGGAATGGTATCAAGACAGCCTGTACAACCTACCTCCATCAAATGAAAAAGAAAGTTTTTAAATGAGATCACATCCCTGAATAGCGTGTGAAAAGCTCTGTTTCCAGGCATGGTTTCAAGGCAGTAATTTAGTTATCCTTAAAACAGCCTTATGAGGTATACATTTATCACTTTTCCATGGGGAAACTGAGGCACTGAAGTCCTAGCACTGCTAAGAAGCAGATACTGAACCAGGTAGTCTGTCTCCTAAGCTGTTTGGAAATCCACAGAGCCATCACCCCACACAGCCATCACCCCACACAGCCATCACCCCACA
>CABHPQ010192316.1:0-10560 GCA_902168405.1 Peromyscus aztecus | reverse complement strand
TGTCTCTTTTTCTCTCTTTCTCTCCCTCCTTCCTTCCCTTCCCAGTGACGTCACTGTTATTTAAGACTCTGCCAACCTTCCTTATCAACTTACTTCAGCCTGGTTTTACTTATATGCTTTTTCAATAGATATTAAACATGTTTGCCACTGTCATCTGAAAACCTTAATTATATTCTAAAATAGTTACAGCATTTTAAGTGGCCCATTGTGTTAGTCTGTCTTTCAAAGCTATAATGAGCTACAAGTGGTCTCGGTTATTTAGCTCACAGTTTTTCGGTGATGCCTACATCTGCTCAGCTCCAGGGCCCTCCTGCCACAGCACACCGGCAGGCACTGGTGAGAAAGTGAGTAGGAAGAAGGATCACCCCTCGAAGCAGGAAGCCAGAGCACAAGGGGAACTCACAATCTCTTCTGGGGCAGTGTCCCCAGCTGACCTAAGGACCCCCACAGAGCAGCAACGCCTCTTATAGGTTCACACCACCTCAACACCATAGTGAGGACCAGGCCTCCAACACAGAGACCCACAAGGGACAGGTAACGTGTCTGGCCATAGCACCCTTCTTGTAGACACACTGGTTAATCCAATTAACGAGAGACTGCTTGAAAAAGCACAGGAAAACAGCACGAAGATGAACATGTGAGCAAAAGCTTGAGTGCCGCAGGCCTGATCTCGATTTTCTCCTGATTAGCCCAGACCAGCCCCACCAGAGCATCAAGCTGTAACAGGAGACACACCTGCAAGAGAAGAGGCACCATCCAATCACTTTCCCCAGCAGTTTAGTGAGCACCAGTCTATGTGTCAGGGTCTGGGCACAGTGGAGGACTAGACAGACTAGCCGAGCCATACAGCACAGCTGTTCTACAGGGTCATCTTGCATTCTCAGTCCCTGCTCTCCACAAGGTTTAAAGCCGACAGTTTGCAGGGGGCAGTGGAACTCTCCTGGGAGTCATTTTAGGATGTTTATGAATTATGATTATTGAGGACAAATCTCTACAGAAATAAGACAGAGGCTAGAAAGGTAATTCAAGAGACCCTCCCTAAATATGCCAAGTGGGTGAAGATTCTCCAGCAAGCAATTTCTCCTGAGGGTTGAGTTCCCTGCATGACAGGGTGTCTCCCATGTGAATCAGCTCCAAGACTCACCTGTTGCCCCCCCAAACCTAGAAAATGGTAACACTGTATTTTCAAGAGGGTGGAAGAAATAAGGTTTAGTACCAGACTCCATACAGC
Source organism: Peromyscus aztecus (assembly GCA_902168405.1). NCBI lineage: Eukaryota > Metazoa > Chordata > Mammalia > Rodentia > Cricetidae > Peromyscus > Peromyscus aztecus. Next base: position 9,329 of record CABHPQ010192316.1, on the reverse strand, counting down.
ATTAGTACAAGATACCCCTGGGGAGATACTGTAGCTGGTGTGCTCTTTGGCCCAAAATAAAAGCCAAGTATGAGACCCACCAGAACAGACCACCCTCCCCTCGAGCCCTTAAACTCTGCAGCACCACAGAGCAGGAAAACACACCGCTCCTTTGTTAGTTTTGACTGTGGCTGAGCGTTCTCTAGAAACTGCTAGTTCTGCAGCCCGGAGCAGCCACTTGGAGCTGAAAGGAGGCAGGCTGCCTGAGGAGAAGGTTTGATTTAAATTCTGCAGTCAGTGCAGTACCAGGCACGGGAGCCCACTGGCAGTACTATGGCGCCAAGGGGACCTGACGAGGTCAGAGTACAAGTTTCCAGGTGAATGTATAATTAGTCCCTGGTTTATAAATTCTATAACATAAAGTTGTGATCATTGGGTTTCTGTAGAAGGAATGGGTGTGCTAGACTCGAGTGGAGTCTTAGCAAAGAAAGAAACCTTTTTTTTTTTTAAAGAGTGAGGGTTTATATGGGCCCACATATAATTCTATTATCTGCACTCATCCATCCAGTTCCTGAAAGTCCATTAGTGTCTTACAAAGTCGGTGTTGGGTTTACAGAAATGAAGAAAATAGGATCCCTGGCTGTAAGAAAACTAGTCTTGTCTGAGAGACGACAACACATGAGCCAATGATTAGGTTGGCACATAGTAAACACGAGCAGACAGTTGGAAGCTTTACCGGCACTCAAGGAGGAAAGAATAACCAATCCTACCCAGCAAGGAGCTTGTCAAGGAAGGCTCTGTAAGCAGGGATGTTCAAGCGGGCAGTCCAAAGGTGAGTGAGAGGTTACTGGGCAGCCGAGGGCAGGGGAAAGTTATGCAGGAAAAGGAAATAGTTTGTAGCAACACCTGAGTGGAAACAAAGGCTGTATTTACAGATTGGTAGCATAAAGGAGGAAAATCGCCACAAGAGGAAGTTGGGTGAGACCTCGGTTGTTAGCCTGCGCATTGGTTTGGCTGCCCTAAAGAAAGGTCACTGTTCTAGTTTGCTTCTCTGGTGCTGTGATAAAACACTCACCAAAACCAACTCAGGGAAGAAAGGATTGAATTCAGCTCCTGGGTTACAATCCACCACTGAAGGAAGCCCAGGAAGGATCTCAAGGCAGGAACATGAAGGCCAGCCCTGAAGCGTGATAGGCACAGGACAACACACTGCAGACACTTTCTAGCTTGCTTATTATCATGGCTTGTTCAGCCTGCTTTCTTACATAACCAAGGACTACCTGGGTACCATCCACAATGGAGTGGGCCCTCCACATCAATCATTTTTTTTCTTTTGGTTTTTAGAGACAGGGTGTCTCTGTATACCCTGTAGACCAGGCTGTCCTCGAACTCAGAGATTCGCCTGCCTCTGCCTCCCGAGTGCTGGGATTAAAGGTGTGTGTCACCCCACCCCAGCCCCCAGCATGCCACATCAATCCGTAATCAAGAAAATGCCCATAGACTTGCCCACAGCCCATGTGGTAGGGGCAATTCCTCCACTGAGGTGACTCTCTTCCCAAGTGACTCTAGTTTGTGTCAAATTGACAAAAACTAACCAGCACAGTCCCCAAATCAGTGGTTTAAAAACAAGCACATGTTTCTCTCACTTAATAATGTGAACAGGACCAGTCCAGGGCTAGCAGGAGGAGTCCCAGCTAGAGACCCTGCCCACTTATATCTTGGAGCTCAGCCATCCAGTAGCATGGACCTCATTCACGGGATGGACCTGCTTAGCTCTAAGCCACCAGTGCAGGCCCCTCCCACCACCCATCTCTATATTCATGGGATGTTTTGACCACCCTCCCACCTTCCATACTCTAGCTGGAGGGGCAGCAAGCCTCTTATCTCTATGGGAACAAGTAGAGAACCACTCAGGTTGTTCTCATGACGTGTTGGTGGCAGATCAAGCTATGAGGAAGCCTGGGGATAGCATCTCTTTTCTCGGTCACCATCTGCCAAGTGAGACATGAGAGGTCCTGTCTCCAGGAGCAGGAAGAAGTCAGATGAGGCCAGCAGCCTCAGCCTTGGTTTGCGTTGGTGTACTAGGCCGGTGATTTCTAGAATGCCCCTGAGAAAAACAAGTGTAGCCTGATGGAATCTTCTGTCTTCCGTAGCCCCACAGAGTGCTTTTTAAAGATTTGAAATTTTCTCAAAATAAGAATTTTCAGGATGTAAGAGGTTACTCAATGTCAAAGAATAAGAAATGAACAAGGATCTGAGCTTGTGTGCCTGGGAAGCAAGAATTCTAAGCCCTTTTAAAAGATCCTTTCCATAATTGGCCTGCACACATTTTAAGAACCCTACCACATTCCACTGCCCGAACTGGGCAAGTCATAGGCAGTTTCCACAGACCCAGGACGGACTACTTGGCAAGTTGAGACAGGGAAATGAAGTGGATGCAAACTTTATACTCCTTTGCATCTGAAGCCCAGTATGGACACCTTATGGGGTGCCCTTTGATCTTCCTCAGCTGCAGAGACCTCATCTGTCTCTGCAGGAATAGACGAGATACCACATATAACCACAGAAGCCGCCCAACAAAGGCTCTCTTTCCTTCCAGTTTAGGATATATCAGAACTTCCTCCCACTGAGCCCCACACCTTTCTGAAGTGACATGGGCTAGGATCAAACCTTTACCACACCGCTGGCTGTCACTGGGTCAGGGTAGAAGATTCCAGAAGACACTCACAGGAAGAGGAATTGATAACAGAGGTTAAGAACCTCTAATTTAAAATCCAAAACACTTCCAAGTAGAAGATGTCACCTCCAATCACCATGGCAGGTCACAATCAAAACACAGACTCACTAAAGATACGAAGCTGCCTGCAGGCGTGTGAAAGGCACTTGTGAAATATATATGAATTTCATGTTTAGACTCTGTGCATACGCAAGGCTGGAGGGAAAATGAACAGTGAAATCCAGGACCTTTCTGACATCAAGCGCCCCACACAGCCTGTGCTTGCCATGCCTGTGGCCCATTGTGTTGTAAAGAAATGCGGACGAAGGGCATGGCGTTTGGGATTAAGGCAACAGTCAGCACACAAACAAACAAACACACTAGAACAAAAGAATTACTAACTGCAAGGAAAAGAAAAGTGCAAGAAAAGAAGAGTGGACCACAGCCTCATCTTTGCCGTTTTATAGTCACAGGTGGTATTTCCGGCAATCCAGTAACAGGAGTTTGGGTAACCAGCAGCGTGAAAAAGCTCCCGTCAACATGCTGCAACCCTGTAACTGCTCTCAGCCAAAGGGAGGGTGTGGACTGGGCTCTGGCTTCCCACAGTTTATTCAGCGTGCATCCAACGTATGCTGAGTACATGCACACATGAAATGATTAAAGAATGAAAGTCAAACTGTACATGCACTTAAGCATATAATTATTATCCGTCTACAGAGGAACTTAGTCGCTGATGACGGTTATCTCCGAGGAGAGGCAGAATCGGGAACGTGCCCTTGCCAAGGCACATCTTCCTGCCAGCGCCGCTTTTTGCAGAGAGTTGTACCGTGTTATGAATACACACATTCAATTTTACTCATTTTTTATTTACTTTTGAGGCACTGGGGATTGAACCTGGGGCTCTGCGCATGCTAGGCAGGTGCTCAGTTATTGAGATATGCTCCCAGCAGAATTCATATGCTTTTAATCTTACTGCTACTTATGAAGAGTTTGTATAGTCAATATCTGCTGTGCTTATTCAAAATGGTGAAAAGCGGTGCTTGTGTGACAAGGTTAAGTTGAAAGTGCAAGAGTGTACCCAGAAAATGAACCCAATCATATAAATATTCATAGAAAATGGCTGGAAGGAAATCTACTAAAATGTTAGCAGTGGGTGTTCTCGGCAGTGAAGTCATGGATAATTATTTCTTCCTTTTTAGATTTCAATATTCTTAATTTTCTATTATAAGTGTGCATTATTTTTATAATTGAAAAAATAAGTACTATTTTTAAAGAACCTACATGTAATTGCCAAGTACACTGCTGCATTCATGCTGACGGGTTGCCAGATTTTCTCCTCAGCAGGGGAGCCTGCTTGGGAAACAGTAAAAAGCAGCAATGTTCTCGCAGGACGGGGACTCTAGAGAAACTGAAGCTGTGCAGCTGAGCCTAAGGGGTGGCATCATGTCACAGTGGAGGAGAAGAGAGGGCTGGCAGAGTCACACAGAACTGCCCTGGGGAAGCAGCCAGGCCACTGGGCCGTTGGGGTGAGGCCTGCTGTGGGCAGTCTCTGGGCAGCCCTGGGGAGGGGCTCTTGAGGGGCAACACGGGGCCAGGATTCCTGGGGTGGACTTGACACATGCTAATGAGCTACTGCTTTCCATCTAGGCCAGATTTGTGCCTCCAGTGTGTCAAATCACACCTACTCCTTCGTACCCCAGGCCAAGTGGCATTCCCTGTGGAGCGCCTCACTTGCTCCTGAGGTGCTCTTCTGGAAGGTTAATCATCACATGCTTTCTTATGGGACGTTTTTATCTCTCAGGGAAACCCACCTGATACCCTGACACACAACTCTCAGTCACTATCACTAGACAGGTTCCTCAAACCAGATGACCCCTGCCTCTATACTTAGCTGGGACTGCTGACGTGGAGGAGGCAGAGTGTGCACCTGCCTCACAGGTGCTCACTGTCAGTGAGGGCCAGAAAAGCCAACCAGGGAAGGCGTGCCCAGCAGAACCACCAGCATGACAGAGAAGTGTCTGTGGAATAGCAGGTGCCAAGACAGAGCAGGGTGACAAGGCCAGTGCCAGTAGACGCAGTGATGGCTGAGCCGTAGAGGATGTACTCATGGTGAGAGGCAGAGAAAACCACAAAAGTATTCCATTCCACTCCCATGGCAGAGTGGGCAAACCCGTAACTCTTTCCCGCTCAGATCCAGAATGTCTCAGTGCTGTTTGCCTGCATATGAATGGCATCCACCCTGCTGTGAGCTCTGTGCTGGCCTGGATCTCTTGCTAATGTAAAGTGCACTGCAGAGCTTTGGTAAAGAGGACCAGAGGCCCCAGGCTTGCTCATAAATGAGGGGACAAAAGTCAGCTACACTGTGAAGACAGTCTATCTGTCTGAGACTGGTGGGAGACAGGCTCGGTCACCTGCTGCTGAAATGAATACCATCTGCTGCTGTCCCCGCAGAGGGGAACTTGGTAATATGGATGGAGTCAAAGCACAGGGCTTATGACCAGCAACGCCAGTTCTAGAACTCTCTCCAGAAGATATGTACCAGTCTGTCCTATGCAGCTCTTTGTAAGTAATCCAAATGCTCTCAAGGGGGCAAGTTGAACAAATGAGAGCAGATCCACAAGGGCACCATGCAGCTGTAGGCGTGAAGGAGAGGTACCTCTCTCTACATGCAGCAACAGAGCAATCTTAAGGATGCATTTAGGTGAAAAGGAGGATAGGGAACTCTGTATAGCATGTCAGATACTTTTCTCTAGGAAAAGGGTAAAATGAGAGAGAGAGAGAGAGAGAGAGAGAGAGAGAGAGAGAGAGAGAGAGAATCAACGCAGTGAAAATGCAAAGCTAAAGGTGAAGTAGGGTCAGAATGAGCTGAGGAGAATGGGGATGGAAACTGGACGGGCCCCTCAACACACACAACTTGGCTTTGAGATTTGACTGTGAAAAGTTGTTCATCTCTAGTGACAGACAAGAAATGAAGAAATCCAGATGTGTATCTATAATCTTATACAATGACCTCTGAATGCACACTCAGTCAACCACAGAAGAGTCTTCCCTTATTTTTATCCCCTAAACAAGATGGCATAAAAATATTCATATAGCGTTTTGTTGTGTAGCCATTGCCCCTAAAATAAAACTTTCCATCTTGGTGGGAAGTTCCTTATGATGCAAGATATTAGAAAATGAGATGAAACATTCCATCCTGTGGGGGTACTCATTAATATTCATGAAGTAAACAACTCAAAAGACCCAGGAAGTTCCTGAAACTGAGCAGATACACTATATCCCCTCTTTGTCCAAGTAAATGTAAGCAGTAAGGACTACTGAAAACACTCTCAGACTAGATGAGTTGCCTAGAAGAGGCTCAGACTAGTTGAGCTGCCTGGAAGAGACACTCTCCAACTTGTTGAGCTGCCTGTGAGTTGTGCAGTTGTGTAGCCTTGTGAGCTGTCACCCATGCTGGGGTGGGCTTATGGGGATGCAGCTGTCTTTGAGTCATTTCAGAAGTTACTCTACATCCATACTCCTATAAGTAACCCTAATGAATGCATTTCCACCAATTGGACTTTGGGTATATCCTTACTTTGATCTTTTGTCAGTACACTTCTCCCTAGTAATAGTGTCACACAGCACAAGTCCAGCTCATTAGGTGTTGTGAGCCAGGCATGTAGAGATGGTTGAAAGTAGATGGTAATTATGTGAAGGTTCTCTATATTAGAGACTTGAGCTGAGTATCAATGAGGATCCTGGAACCAGTTCCTGATGGGTGGCAAGAAGCAACTATGTGGTCAGTAGTAATACTAGTAGTGATATATGTATATCAATTGTAATACTAAATTATAAATTAAATAAGGACGCATTCAGCAAATATCATTAGGAACTCGGCTTTTCTACTAAGAAAGATCAAACTATAAAATTTAAGAATTCAAGAAAAAAATCCACCATCCTTAATTTGAATAGAAAATACAATAATAAATCCAAAGCTTTTTTACTCAAAGGGAAGAACATGTTTCCGAAGAAAGCCCAAGAACAGAGACTGAGCCTGTCACTCTGAATACCTCTAGCTCCTGGGTGGTAGTCTCTGAAGTCAAGTCCTGCACAGACCAGTGCTCTCCTGACATCAGCTGACTCAGGTAGGGGACAGGACACAAGGAAGGTGGACCTGTGGCACTTTGTCATGATGAAGTTCATATTACAAAGACTTAACACCATCTTAGAGGCCAAAGGCAAAGTAATCTGATTATTAGAAACAATATAAGCAACACATTGGTGACCATCAAATATCCTTCTAAACTCATAGACCTCAAATGAAACTTCTCAAATGAAACTAAAATCCAAGATCTCCTATTTTTCATCTTTGGATATTTGGTGACTAGCTCATTACTTAGAATATAGGTAAATATAAAGAGGAAGAAAATGGCTCTAACTTTTCCAGAGAAACACTATATATAGGCACGGAGTCAACCAGAGGGGAGCCTTCTTTGTAGGCATCCTATAAATAAAGAAGGGTTTCTACTATCATGTAACAGCTGGGCAAAGACTGTTATTGCTACTAAAACCAGGTTACAGGCTAATGGTAAACTTGGATGTGGATAGAACGGATTGGCAGTCACTTGGCCCTGATGTTTTGGACCTGTGGCGGTGCAGTATATCACAGAAGGAGCATGTGGCAGAGCACAACCTTTTACTCCAAAGTTAGGAAGTGAAGGAGAAGAAGGGACATGCCCCAAGGACCTACCTTCCTCCACTAAGCACCACCTTCTACAGCTTCCACCAACTTCCAGTATGGCCAAGGTCAGGGCCAATTCTTTAACACATTGGTCTTGTGTAGTGATATATTGTGTACCCTAATAAACTTACCTGAGGATCAGAGGACAGAGCCAGTCACTAGATTAGACATAGAGGTCAGGCAGTGGTGGCACACACCTTTAATCCTATTTCTCAGGAAGCAGAGATCCTTCTGGATCTCTGTGAGTTCAAGGTCACAGAACCAGGCAGTGGTAACACACGCCTTTAATCCTAGGAAGTAATATGAGAGAAACAGAACCAGGCAGTGGTAACACATGCCTTTAATCCTAGGAAGTAATATGGCAGGACACAGAAAGGTATATTAGGCATGAGGAAACAGGAACTCACTCTCTTGAGGCTGAGGATTTCATAGAGGTAAGCTAGTGGCTGGCTGTTCTGCTTCTCTGATCTTTCAGCTTTCACCCCAATACCTGGATCTGGGTTTTTTATTATAAGACCATCTAAGATTTGAACAAACAACCTTGGGGGCTCATTCTAGATCGAAATCATGGCACTAGGTAAACATGACCTATTTTGAAACTCTGCATTAAGAAGTGGGTTGAGGAGATAGTTCAGTCTGTAAGGTGCTTGTTATGCAAGTCTGAGAACTGGGTTCCATTCCCAGAACCACATAGAAATCCATCGTGGTGGTATGGTATGTGCTTGTAATCCCAGTGCCGGGTACACAGAGACAGGTGGATCCCCAGGGCTCACTAGGGGGCTAGTTTAGCTCAGTGGGCAAGCCTCAGGTCTGAGTGACAGGCCTGTATCAAAAAACAAGATGGACAGTCATCCTGAAGAACAACACCTACAGCTGACCTCTGGTCCAAACAAACACAGTGACACATGTGCACATGCACTCACAACCCCCACAGCTGACCTCTGGTCCAAACACAGTGACACATGTGCACATGCACTCACAACCCCCACTCACGGAAACCTAAGACACAGATTTAGAATAAAAAAAGGAATTTGGTGTTAAATATGCACATGGTAAGATTGATAGCTGGGCACTTGGGGTAGAAGGAATGGTCTGAGTTCCAGGCCAACCTGGGCTACAGAGTGAGGCCCTGTCTTAAAGGCCAAAAAGAGAAGAAAGGGGGTTGAATACAATTGTCTTCCTAAACCGAGAGAACAGATAAAAGTGGTTTTATTTTTAATGAAATTTTAATTTAAGAAAATTGCTGGTGATTATTAGTGTCCCTGTATTCAGTTCCCAATAACCACAAGGTGCAGGTCACAGAGATGCATAGAACTCCACTTTCTGGGGTTCATATGTTCTCTTCTGGCCTCCACAGGCACCTGCACTCAGGTGCACATGTATACACACACACACACACACACACACACACACACACACACAATTTAAAAATAATAAAATAAAATCTTTAGAAGAATTTCAATATATGATAAATATGTCAAGGTCTTTGATATGATTCATTCATACATTTTTCCATCATGTGATTCTGTTCAGAGAGGGACTTCCTGGGAACGTATTTTTGAAATAATATTTTGAAACATGAGCTAACTACATCATGGAATGGTATCAAGACAGCCTGTACAACCTACCTCCATCAAATGAAAAAGAAAGTTTTTAAATGAGATCACATCCCTGAATAGCGTGTGAAAAGCTCTGTTTCCAGGCATGGTTTCAAGGCAGTGATTTAGTTATCCTTAAAACAGCCTTATGAGGTATACATTTATCACTTTTCCATGGGGAAACTGAGGCACTGAAGTCCTAGCACTGCTAAGAAGCAGATACTGAACCAGGTAGTCTGTCTCCTAAGCTGTTTGGAAATCCACAGAGCCATCACCCCACACAGCCATCACCCCACACAGCCATCACCCCACA
>CABHPQ010192315.1:40698-67929 GCA_902168405.1 Peromyscus aztecus | reverse complement strand
GTAAAGATGTGTTACATTTGTTTATGCTGCATTTGTTTAACTAAGTAAAGATGTGTTGCTGTTTTACCTCAACTGCCTAAAGCACCTGATTGGTCTAATAAAAAGCTGAATGGCCACTAGCTAGGCAGTGGAGGGATAGGTGGGGCTGGTGGGCAGACAGAATAAGTAGGAGGAGGAATCTCCTGGAGATTCTCTGGAGAGAGAATGAGGGAGAAAGAGACAAAGACACCTGGGGCCAGCCAGCCAGGCAGCTGCCAGCCAGCCATGGAGGAAACAGGAAATTAGGACATACAGAATGAAAGGTAAAAAACCCCATGGCAAAATGTAGATTAAGAGAACCAGATTAAATTAAGTTCTAAGAGCTAGTGGGATAAGCATAAGATAAGACTGAGCATTCATAACTAATAATAAATCTCCTTGTCTTTATCTGGGAGCTGGTTGGCAGCCCAAAGAGAAAGCCTGCTACAATGACTGTGTCTTTTCCATCCATGCTAAGTCTTTTGACCTTAAAGTCTTATTTTGTAAGAGCTTGGGCTCCTGCTGTGGAAGGTTCCCAGTCTGGATTCTGCCAAATGCATCTTTACCATGTTTCCAGCACATCCTTCGGTCCTCTAAATTCTCTGTGAACTGGTGGCTCTATTTACAGGCTTCATTTGTTGTTGCTTGACTGGAGGAGAATACAACATCATTAGAGCTGATGAGGCTGCCCCCTCCCAAAGCACACCACATCTGTCATCTCCATCAGGAAACTGGCTGTTGCCTAAGGAGGTTTTCTTAGTTAGGGTTTCTGTTGCTGTGATAAAACACTGATTAAAGCATGAGAGGAAACACTTTATTCCAGCTTACAGCTTGCAACTCTCAGGTCATTCTCCATCACTGAAGAAAATCAGGGCAGGAACCTGGAGGCAGGAACTGAAGCAGAAGCCATGGAGCAACATTGCCTACTGGCTTTCCCTCAAGGCTTGCTCTGCCTACGTTCTTATCTAACTCAGGACCACCTACCTGTTCAGGGATAACACCATAGTGAGTAGGCCCCTTCCATATCAACCATCAATCAAGAAAATGCCTCACAGACTTGCCTACAGGCCAATCTGATGGAGGCATTTTCTCAATTAGAATTCCTTCTTCCCAGATATGTCTAAGTTTTTGTCAAGTTAACAAAAAAAAAAAAAATCAACCCAGATACTTGTTTTCAAATTTTATTCATTCTCTACTTATTACCTAGGATATATCTCTGAAGAGAAACTTCTTATCAATTATTTCAAACACAGAAGTGTAAGTCTCTCAGCAAAGGCATGATAGATGTTTGATTCTTTTGTTTTACAATCCTCTTTTAAAATACTGTTGGGCTTGGTGGAGCTGGAGAGATGGCTTGGCAGTAAAAAACATTTGCCGAGCTTCAGTTCCCAGCACCCACATGGCAGCTCACAACTGTCTGTAACACCAATCCCAGGGATCTGATGCCCTCTTTTGGCCTCCATGGGTACTGCATGCATGTGTTGTATATTCATACACACCTGCAGACACTCATGCACATAAAATAAACAAATCTTTAAAAAATGTTGCTGGTCCTTTTTAAGATTCCTTGAGGACTTCTTTTATCACGTGTTGTGTATAAACTCATCTTCTTTTGCATCATTTGGCTTTGTGCCGTCATAGTTACTGTCCTTATTGACGCTCCTGTTGTCCTGTCTTTGGCCAGTGGGAGCCCCTGTCCCGTGGACTCTTCACCCTTTAGCACAGCCTCAGTCACCACCGGGAAGCCCATTGCTTTTGCTCTGGCAAACTGCTGTGGATCTCTCTTGTCTGTTTCCTGCTCAGTGAGTACCTAGAATCACCTTTCCTCTAGGGAGCCCTGCTTCTTTACTCAGGGAATGATGTTTCGAGACAGTATAGCCATGCTTAGGAAATAATCTCTTCTAATTAGTATGCACAGCACTATCACTGCTGTATAAAATAAATAGTCCCTACTCCAAGGTTATGAAGAATTAGAAAATGCTTACTAAAGTAAAACTATCAACGGGCCACAGAATACAATGGACATGGGAGAATATCAAGTTGGGGATCCAGAAAGTAAAATCAAGAAAATACTTAAGATGCAGAACAAAACAACAAAGAGAAACACACACACACACACACACACACACACACACACACACACAAATGTTTTAAGAAGCATAGGAAGTGCTGGGTGGTGGTGGTGCATGCCTTTAAATCTCAGCACTCGGGAGGCAGAGCCAGGTGGATCTGTGAGTTCGAGGCCAGCCTGGACTACAGAGTGAGTTCCAGGAAAGACACAAAGCTACACAGAGAAACTCTGTCTCAACACCCCCCACAAACAAACAAACAAACAAAAACAACAACAACAAAGAAAACAGAAAAGAAGCATAGAAAACAGTTTCAAGAGTTTCAGTGTTCAACTATAGAAATTCCAGAAGGAAACAAAAAGAGATAATGACATTGAAGAAAAAGACATTTAATAATAAACATGTGTGCAGTAGACCCTCTGAGCTTAAGAGTTTGACATAACAGTATTCATCTAACCATGGGTTAAAGTTCAGGGGGAAATTGCATCTGTACTGGGGAGGCACTGCATTTCTTGACATCATCCCTTAAACAATAAGGAAAAGACACCGGGCGGTGGTGGCGCACGTCTTTAATCTCAGCACTCGGGAGGCAGAGCCAGGCGGATCTCTGTGAGTTCGAGGCCAGCCTGGTCTACCAAGTGAGTTCCAGGAAAGGCGCAAAGCTACACAGAGAAACCCTGTCTCGAAAAACCAAAAACAAAAAAAAAAAAAACAAAAAACAAAAAAAAAAAACCAAAAACCAATAAGGAAAAGAAACTGTTTGTGTTGTAGTGGGTATCACAGGTAGTCTAGAGGTGCTTTGAAGTATGAGAACAAATACCACACCACTATATAGAAGGCATGAACATATGTGGATTCTGCTATCCATGGGGAGTCCCAGACCAACGCCCCTCAGACGCCAAGTGTTGTAAAACGCCATCCTCTGGGCATGACACAGCATTGATAGCTTGAGATCAGAGCAGCTGTGGTCATCTGAAAGGAGGGCTCACTCACAGTCCCTGTGGAAGTAGGAAGGACTTGTGAGGTCCACGAGGCAAGACCTGGCCCTCCCTCAGGATATATAAGCGTGTGTGTGTGTGTGTGTGTGTGTGTGTGTGTGTGTGTGTGTGTATGTGAACTATTCTTTCACCATGTAACTATCTGCTCCTGTTAGCAACCCTCTTAAACTCACAGGTCACCAAGGTAGATGGGTGGATTTCTTCCTTTGGTCTGCCACTACCTTCTCTACCTGGGGTGAACAGACTTAGACTCCCCAGGAAAAGTAATGCCACATCAAGGGACAGCCTCACTGTCTGGCCTGTAGGGAACCTCCTGGAAGTAGAACGTGTGACTAGAACAGGCTCTGCAGAGACATGCTTCTGACAGTAATGACATAAGATCAGCATCTGTGTGGATCTTTGTGTCCTTTTATTTGGCTTTAAAAAAAAGATATCATCTTGAATTACGTGTGTTAGAAACAAAGCAACAGTCTCAATGTCACACAGAGAAGCATGTGAACAAAGGAGAGCAGCAGCATGGCAAGGCGATTTCTTCTTGAAAAAAAAAAAAAAAAAGGGTGCGCCATGACTGTGTTAGCAAGCACACTGGCGTAGAAAGCTCACTTCATTTTCAGTCTAATGACTGTGTCTTTTCTCCATTGGCTGGGGATCCAACTATACAGTCCCTGACTTTTAAATCTTTTTTAGATTAGATTATTTTGAGTGGGCTGCCTCCATGTATGACTATGCACCATGTGTGAGGTCAGAATTGGGCATCAGATACCCTGGAGCTAGGATTAGGGGTGGTTGTAAACCACCATGTGGGTGCTAGAAATTGAACTTGGGTCACTAAGCCATCTCTCCAACTCTGAGGCTTTCCTGATTGGCTAGTTTTAAAAGAATCAGCACAAAGGAAATGAAGGAAAGGGAGAAAGAGTTGGCTGCTCCAGGCCATCAAGTTCTCAGAATGGAGATGGGACTTGTACAAACAGAAGTTTTACCAGGTGAGAGAGATTAGAAGATGCGCGTAAAAGTTTTACAAGATATGGGAAAATAAAGATGGAGGAGATTTATGGAATATTTGCCCTTGGCAGGCTAGCTACCTTTGATAGGAAAAAAAATAACCACATTTCTTACATATGTGTATGTGTGGGTCAATGTGTACACATGAATGCAGTGCTTATGGAGGCCATAAGAGGGTCTTAGCTCCCCTGGAGCTGGAGTTTCATGACATTGTGAGCTGCTAGACTTGGGTGCTAGGAATAGAACTGGGGTCCTCTGCAAGAGCATTATGTGCTCTAAACTGCTGAGTCATCTCTTGTGTCTCGTTTATTTTAATTGCTTATGAACACCTATGCAGGAGATCAAGTTCACAAGTCACGTAGGACTCCTCCTGGGAGCTACCAAAACATGCCAAAATGCAGCTTCAGCCTTTGCCTGCTTCTTTGAAAGACCATCTACTTTCTGGGAACTTAAGGGCTTAAAGGTAGGAAAGAAGTCGTTACTGAGGTAAGAAAGGGCACAAGAAATACATATAATAGGTGCACTACAGAGCGGCTCTTGGTCGGAAAGAGCACGTGAGGCTTCTTGTTGGCCTGCAGTGGGGATAGCAGAGCTCAAGCAGCAGATCAACCTTGCTCTCCACCTGCTTCTGAACAGTCGGTAAAATACAAGCAGTTCTTCTACAGTTAGGAAAAACCAAAAGGAGAGTGACCGAAAAGTGTAAAATATATCCCGAAAACACTGGAGCTTCAAACATCAGTGCCCATCACTGAAGTTTTACTGGGACACAGACACACTCTTCTGCTCACATCTTGTGATGGATGCTTTCAAACCACAATAGAGTGTCTACAATAGACTCTCTAGGGGTCTTGAGGCAAAATCTAAATATTCACTATCCAAAATCCTCCCCACTCAGACAATCTGCTGATCCCTGACCTCGGCATATGGCAGTAATGTTCTCTCAGTTTAGTGATCTTATGACCAGATTTTCAATCTAAAAGAGCCCAAGGGCCAAGCAGGATTTTTTTCTGAAAACTTACTTGCAGACATATATCCTGGTAAAAGTTCAGACCTGTAAGATAATATTGTTTGGGTCCATGAGAGGTCCCATAAAAGCCCACCAGTCACATATGCAATCAACAAGAGAATTTTAAAAAAATTCCATCATGCTGGGGTCAAACCATCTGACAAAATGGCAAATGGCAACCCTGAGAGAAGTTTACAGGCTCCTTTTAAGCAGGATTAGGGTAATTCAGCTGTGGTTAAGTGTACTTTGAAGTGATTGGGTATAGACTCTTACTGGTACAGGAATCATTTTATGATTGGCTCATTGACATCTGGTCAACAACTGTGGTTGCAGTGTCAGGGGTCTGTTTGCTGTGTTAGGGGTCTGTTTGACTGAAAATAAAAAAACAGTTCCAGCTTGTGGCCGAGTAGGACCCTGATTGGCTACCAGACTGGTAGTACTTCCTGAGGGTCTGATTGAAGCCAGACATGAGTCAACATAGGATGGTGAGGTAATATGTGCCAGAGGTCTTAGCAAATTGGTCCCTGGAAACAAAACAAAAACAACCAGCCCTGTTAGATTCAGTCCTGTTATAAGGGGGGGATGGCTGTTTCAAAGATAATGTCCAAAGATAAAGCAAAATAAACCCAAAGATGAAGTTGGAACAAAAAACAGCAGACTAAAGGAAGTAAAGGCATCAGACCACCAGATTTACTGGCTACACCAGAACCTCTAAGACAAAAGAGCAGTTTCGAAGTCCTAGGGTTCTAGACCCAACCTCATGTCATACTATGTGACTGTAAGAGGAAGACATTTCTAAAGTTACAAGGACTCAAATAATTAACCCATATTATCTACACTCAAAAAATCTGCTCTGCAATTGTAGCAAACAAAGCAATAAGCTCAGAAAGAAAGGGGAATATAGCCAAGCGTGCCAGCTGCATGTGACCCAGGAGAAACAGCCAAGGCAAGAATGAAAATAAATGAATACTGCAGAATAATGGAGCTTCGTTGGTAGTGCAGCAAGAGTTGCTTAGGCCCGTCATAAATGCAGGTTCTTCTGGACACTGGGTCTGTAAGTCTAGGAACAGGAAGCTGTGTTTTTTTTTTCTGCTAGTTTTTAGTTTATTTTATTGTGCAGGGGGTTGAACTTAGAGCCCCAACTGAGCTAAGCCCCCAGCCCTGGACGCCACATTTCAAATGCAATTCCTCCCCTTCTTTAGCCTCACTTTGAGGAATACATTGGATCTAACCATGTCCTAGAAATAAAGTTTTGATCACAAACATCCTATCTATGTCTCTGTGGCCCAGTGGGGTCATTGGTAGGTTCCCTTAACGGAAGTGTTGATTCCAATATCCATTCAGCATTTATTATACACCAAGGCACTGTCTCTCTTCTAGACTTCTAGTCTACCCTCATGACAAAACAGAAGAAGACCACTGCCTCGGGGGCTGTTTTTTTTTTTTTTCCTTCTAAAGGGATCACTTAGCCATCAGGAGAAAAAAGTATTTGTTTTATATTTACATAAACAAGATATAAGAAGCTTGTTCACAACTACAGGTGAACAGATAAAAATAACAGATAAACATTGACAACAGTAAAATAACAAGAGGAGTCAAAGGGACAGAACTGTAATTTAGTTTGAAGACATTTGAACCGGCTTTATTTTCAATTCAGAATTGGACAATACTTCATTGCATAAGACAGACAGGTGTTCTGAGGGTCCGAGCAAAGGAGGTTAGTTTTACAAAGAAAGACTGGAAAAAAAGAAACAGAGAACAAAAGCACTTGGTTCTGCAAAGTGACTTTCCTTATAAGGAGGGACCCAGGGGAGGACGATGGGAAAAACAGCTGCTCAGTTAACTTGAGCTGCCTTGGGTTAAGATGGAGGGACTTCATGGTCCAACAACTGGAGCTGGTCTGTTCTGAAATTTGGCTGATCTCTCTCTAATCTTGATTTCTGCAAGGTCAGATAAACAGCTTAGCTCCAGTTTAGTGATGAGGACCTTCAGCAAAAGTGACTACAGTTTGATTTTTAGCCTGGTCTGTTAAGGAACTTAGTCCCCACCCCCACCCCCTC
This sequence comes from Peromyscus aztecus, assembly GCA_902168405.1. Lineage (NCBI taxonomy): Eukaryota > Metazoa > Chordata > Mammalia > Rodentia > Cricetidae > Peromyscus > Peromyscus aztecus. The sequence goes on along the minus strand of CABHPQ010192315.1, from coordinate 60,776 downwards.
AAAAAAAAATGGCCTTCTGTCATTTTCATTTAATTCACATGAAACATACATCAAGGGAAAAGACATTTCTTAGAGACTGGAGAAATAGCTCGGAGGTTAAGGGCACTTGCCGCCCTTACAGAAGACCAAAGGCTTGGTTCCTAGTGCTTACATGATGGTTCACAACTGTCTGTAACTCCATTTAAAATTTCAAATAGTCGATTGTTTTTAGAATTTTTTGACTTTTTTATTTTTGTGTATGTGTGCATGCCTGCTTGTCTGTGTGTGCACCACGTGCACGCAGATTCTCTTGGAGGCCGGAGAGGGTGTCAGGTCTCCTGGAGCTGGACCTACAGATGATTGTGAGCTGCTCTATGGGTGCTAGAACTGAACACAGGTCCTTTGGAAGAGTGAACAGAGCCATTGATCTATTTCTTCAGCCCCTCAAGTAGTCAGTCTTATCCATTTTTATCTTAAGTTAATATAAAATACTTCCCTTATCAGAAACCACTTATAATTTTTTTCTTTCCTTCTTTTAAATCTCTTAAATGTTAAAGTATTAAAGATTTAGGAGACAGTATTTTAGTTTACTTTTTAAATATCTAGTCTTTTTTTCTATCGGATTTATTAAATAACCCCATGTATTTATGATACTGTATCTAACATGCCCCAGGTTCCCCCATGAACAGAGTCAGGTCATGGCTCCATTCTGTTCCTGTGAAACCATCTGTGGCCACTGTGGCTTCTATTCCTGTCTACCACAAGTCACCTCTCTTCTCTGTGATCCTCTCCAAATTGCCTTGGCTGTTTCCACACTGTTTAAAAAATTATTAAAGTATTTATGAAATGAAAATTTTATATTCTCATAATGTGAAAAACAAAGCAAGGTTTGAAAAATACTTTAAATGAAAGCAAAAAGCAAACAAAACCCTAAAACATCCCACCAAGAAAGGAAAGTCTCAAACATTGAATGGGTGTTATTATATCTCTCAAGATACATACACAAGGAAACTAAAGGGTGTATATTTAATTTTGCATTTGGTACCTGGTTTTAAGAGGAAAATAAAAACTTGTGTGAAATTGAACTGCTGAACTTATGAAAAGTGTTTTTTGATCATGAGATGGTCCTAAAAGATTTCCCTAAAAGTTCTAAGACCAAGTCGCCTTGCTGCAGGCTTTTCTCTTCATGTCTCAATTTTGGATTGAAATTACTCTCTGCTACATGCTTATTCTGTATCCTTATTACCTCTCTCCTTGACTAGATTTGTTAGTTGTATTCTAAGTTTTCACTCTGTCAAGTATTTTAACATTTACATTTAGTTTCATAAACATTTTTCCCAGTTGCTTAGTTTTGGGTCTGTGTTTACATGACTTCAACATTTCTGTTTATATTACACAACACTGGTGTTTGGACTACATTTTCTACATTGCTAAATTAAAAAAAGAGAGTTAGATCTCATCATTGCTTCTATTTATGGTCATATTTTTTTAATAGGAAGCACCATATGCAGGGTGTCTTGTGCTTATTCATAATCAATTTCGTTTCCTTTCTGTTTGAACTCCCTGGCCCCAAGTCTCTTGGCCCCTCACTTTCTTCCCTCAGGATGTGAGGCCATTGCTCCCTTCTGATGCTGACTGGTATGCTGCTGTGGACCCCAAAGCTGGCTTTTATCTGTTAGGAAGGCTTTGTTTAAGACAGGCCTGATGGTGCAGGCCTGTGATCCCAAGTACTCAGGTGACTGAGACCCTGTCTCTAAACGCAGAAAGGGTCCCGGGTCCTAGTTCAGCAGTGAGCATGCACAAAACCGGGAGCAGTGATGATGGAAAACACTTGCTTACACACCTGCAAGCCTGGAGAACCTGCACAACCTAGCCAGGCAGAAATACCGATTCCTCTGTGTAAATCCTCCTGAGCACAGCGTGTGCCTTCCACAGACTGTTCTTCACTCTTCTACACCTGTGCATGCTCAGTGTCTGAGTTCCACATGAAGGACTCTGTTTACCTTTGTGCTGGTTCACTGTTTTCATCTACTTGGTCACCTTAGGCTCTTATTTTCCTTCTGCAGTTGTGCCGGGGGGCCTTTCTTCCCTATCAGAAATCTGATGGCCAGTCAAGCTTGCCTGGTGTCCTGCTCTAAGTTACATAACGTAACCGTAATATCACCAAAACTTGATTTTGCACCCAGTCAGAATATTATCACCTCAGAATGCAGCTAGTGTCACCGAGTTCATTCTTTTACGTTATTCCTTATTGTACAGCATACTTGGAAGTTCTCTGCTGCTCTTTGGGTTATGCTTCCTCCAGATGGGGTTCTCGGCTGTTTCCATGAAGTCCTGCATGCATCCCTGCTGATGTGGACCTGTATTTGCATGCCCTCTGTCTGTCTCTGTCTGTCTGTGTCTGTCTGTCTGTCTGTCTGTCTGTTTGTCTGTCTGTCTGTCTGTCTCTCTCTCTCTCTCTCTCTCTCTCTCTCTCTCTCTCGTGTGTGTGTGTGTGTGTGTGTGTGTGTGTGTGTGTGTGTGTGTGTCGGGAATGGAACTCATAGCCTTGTGCATGGAGGCAAGCGCTCTGCCACTGATCCACATCCTCAGCTTCCATTCTTTCTCTGCACCTTGCACATGCTCATAGTGACAGCCATATCTATTGGCTCTGCTGTTGTGGAGATATGGGTCTCTTTTGCTCTTTATCAAACTGTGGCTTGAGGGCCTTGAGGTAGGTAGGACAGCACGGAGCCAGCTTGGGGGCTGAGGGATTAGCTCTTGTGGGGGATCTGAACACTGCTGTTTTCCTAACACTCATCTTGGAACTGATAGCTGGGAGACTCACCTTCACAGGGGTGTGTCCTACTCCTCTGGGCTCTGTGTCATTTTTCTCCACATAGCAAATGGCCCTTCTAGGGTCTAGTGGAGATGAGCAAGTTTTCATCCTGAGGAGCTTTCCTTCTTTCTTCCTCAAAGCTGCATGTTTACACCCTCCTTTCACTTTTCTTTAGATTGGAGGACACTATGAGAATGGTCTGTATCTCTCATGTAGAAGTAGCCGAAAGGGAGAATGTTAGCTTAAAACTCCCATCAGCATTCTGCCTTAGTTGACCATGTGATGTGTTAAAAGCTAGACCTCACTGTCCAGGTGGTGTTGGTAGGAACAGAAACTACAGAATGAGGAGAGCTGGGGAGCTTAGCAAGTGAAGGATGAGTTGAGAGAGAGAGTACTCAGCTTTATGGCCAGATGTGAACAGCAGATGTGAACCCCAAGCCAGGTGAGCCTTGTGGGGAGCCTGTCCATTACATGATATGCTGGGCTGTGACATTAAACTACCTGAAAATGTCAGTCAACTTGAATCTGACAGATGGTGCTGGTTCTTAGCTCTTCTCCCAAGAACAGGAGCAGTGTGAAGAGAAGAAAGCAAAAGCAAGAACGCAGGTGGGAACATTGGAGAAGGGGACTCACAGTCAGGGATGGCCAGGGGAGCTGCTGAATGCGACACACAGCAGACCAACACAGCTGCACGTGCTTCATAATAAAAGTTACAATTTTTCCTTGAAATAAAGTTTTGGTCACATTCACACTTTTATAGTTTTACTCTGTGAAATTGTAGTTGCTAACACTTCCTAGATTATTAATGTGGCTTTGATTGTACTACTTATACACACTTTTGTATAAGGAAATACTAATGAGATTTTATGATTTTGAGAGGTTCTTTCAGGTTTTTATTGTTTTAAGATAAGATCTCACTATGTAGCCCTGGCTAGCCTGGAACTCACTACTGTAGACAACTGACCTCAAGCTCGCTGAGATCCGTCTGCCTCGGCCACACGCAAGTCACCAAACCCAGAATTTTATTGAACTAAAATTTACAAACAGTGAAATTCACAGGCCTGAATTTGCGACTTAGTATATTTTGACAAATATCTACACCCACCTAAGTAGCAGTTGGTCAGACCTTTCCATTATCCCAACGTTCCCTTTTCCCAACTGGCAGGTCAACCTCGGCTGCCTGTGTTAGAGCCTTCTGCAGAGAGACTCAGGCTTGCACCGTGTGCTCTTTGTATCTAGTTGCTTTTGTTCCTCTTTTGAGGTCAAGACATATCTGTGCTTTGGTTCTTTTTCATCACCTAGCAGTATACTGCTGTGTGGATATGCCATGAGCGTGTCCTCTGTCTTTCTGTTGTTAGACTTGCACTGCTTCTGGTTTTTACTATTTTGTGTGTGTCTTTGTGTTGTTTAGCTTTGTTTATATAACCAACAGGCAAGGTAATTTCTTATTAAGATTTTGTTGTTGTTGTTCACAGCTGAGGAAGATTCAGTCTGTGACTGATTGGCCCTGTTGTTTTGGGTCCGTGTGGTAGAGCAAAGCCACTCATCTCATGGCTGAGAGGATAGTGATGGAGAGACTGGACCTTCAAGGGCATGCCCCAATAACCTGAAGACCTCTACTAGACCCCACTTATTAAACACTCCATCACCTCCCTATGCCACAGGCTGGGACCCAAAACCAAAGTATAACAGTTCTCTTGAGAATATATGCTTTTGTTTGACTTGGGCAAGAACTGGATGTGGAATTTCTGGGCAGGTATATATTTAAGCCCATAGGAAACCATCATTCTTCCCAAATGGTTATTTCATTTTATTCTCTCAAAGGAAAGAAAGAACTATGGCTCTGCATCACCATCCATCAGTGTTGTCCATATTCTTCTATAAGCTATTCCGATAATGACACCTCGCCGTGGTTTTAAGCAGTGTTTCCCTGGTGACTGACTAATGAGGCAGGCACCTCTGACTGTGCCGTTGTCCATTTTTAGTTCTTTTGAAGTGTGCAAGTCTCTTGCCTTTAATAGATATTAGGCTCCAGTGACTTTTTTTTTTTTAAACTCTAATGCCAGCCAGTCATGTGCCATTTGGGGCAACGGTGAATCATATATGTGACAGTGGGTGCAACAGGACATATAACCCAATGACACTGTAGCCATCTTAGCTTTGGGGAGCTCTCCGTGGTGTTTGCAAAAGTTGCCTGTTGCTAACCTTTCAGTGTGTGTGAGCCTGTCTCTGCACTCTGCTCTATTCCACTTACCACTCCCACGCCATGCTGTCTTTTGGTTACTTTAGCCGCATAGTAGTTCCTGGAATCAGACCGTGTGACTCTACAGCTCTGCTTTTTCAAGGTTGTTTTGGGGACCTGTGATCTTTCCATGTCATGTAAGTTACAGAAGTCATTCAGCAATTTTTGCCACAGGAGTTTTCTGGGATTTTTGGTGGGATCCTAAATCTATGGCTCAATTTGAGGAGAGCAGAGTCTTTCCACTTACAATCATGGTCAGTGCTCCATTTCTTTAGCTCTTTAAGTTCTTGAAGCAAATTTTCATATGCAAAGTACGTTCTACACACATGAAATGTGGGTAAGTAGCCGGGCGTTGGTGGCGCACGCCTTTAATCCCAGCACTCGGGAGGCAGAGGCAGGCGGATCTCTGTGAGTTCGAGGCCAGCCTGGGCTACCAAGTGAGCTCCAGGAAAGGCACAAAGCTACACAGAGAAACCCTGTCTCGGGGGGGAAAAAAAAAAAAAGAAATGTGGGTAAGTTAAAAGTGGTCAACTATGATGATTTGATTTTCTCAAGCCTGTAGTTCTAAACAGATAGGTAAGTACCTAGCACAACAGGAGGGCTTCCAGTAAATACTGTGTTGATGAAAATCATAGGATGCTCAGAGCCTTTGAGTTCTCGATCATAACTCAAGTGCAATGATGACTTAGTGAAGAAAACGGTAGCCAGACAAGGGATTAGTCGGACCGCAGTCTTACACAAGCAATGTGTCCACTCTTACACCCAAGGATTTGCTTCAACTCCTGCCACTCAGGCATCTTTCCTCTCTGTCCAGTTAGAATGTCACACTACTTCAGATTTATTACCACTGTCCAGACCGGGTGGCCTCAGCTCTCCCTGGGCCACTGAACTTTTGCTCACACTTCAGTCTTTCATCTGCCAATGCATCTAAGTAGCGTTTGAAGCACAGAGACACTTCATGTCTCTGTCCTTTCCATTAAATAAAACAGCTTAGACATAACTACTTGGGAAAATTGTTTTTTAACTGTGGCATGCAAATATATTCTCCATCTATTGATGATTATTAAGTTAGCAATGTTTAATTCCTTATTACTTAAAATTAAAAGTAAATGCTCCAAATAATTTGTCTAAATTAAAATATTTAAATCACCACTCTAATTCCTAATCTAGTTATAAACTTATTAACTTGAAACTCTATGAGATTAAATTCCTACATGAAACAGGTTCCGCCTTCTGCCTCTGTGAAGATCATCTGATACTTGCCACCAGACCACATTGTTTGCAGAAGAACAAACATCATCAGATTGAGTCTCCTTGATTAATGCTTTGAGTTGAGGCTTCTAACTGCAACATAAATCATGATTTACAACATGATTAGCACTGACTCAATGTAAGCAAAACCCACACCACCAGGAAGCCTCATACCCGAGGACAGAAAGCTGGCCACCATACAGATGACCCTAGAAGAAGACCTCTATGTAATTTGCAAAATGTACTTCATCAGAAGGAAATTGTTACTCAATAGAATAAGAGCTTTTTGCTTCAAAATGGAGTATCTGCTTAGTCTTCATAATTGATGACTCTATGATCCACTCTGTAAACCTGGCATGATTATGTGGAGAGAAAATACAAAGCCAAAGGATGTGGTGTCTTGCTGCATTTCCGCTTGCCAGATTGGAAGAAAAAAGACTAATTATGCTGCCTGGTGATACTGCTGCATTCCAGCAGTTTCGATTGACAAAACAGCATCCATCATCCTTTGCATGACAAATTTTCTTTGCTAACTCCCCCCCCCACCACCTCCAGCTCATGATAACATAATTATGTTCCATTTTTTTCCTAGCAAGGGGCCTGTATTTTCTTTCAGGCAGGACAACAGCTGTAAAGCTCAACCTTGATATCGCCTTAAAATGGTAAAATGGTGGCTTTTGTTCTAATCTTGGCAATTCTGCTTTTAAACACTCCTGCCAGAAGACCACTCCTACCTGGCAAATTCTCCCACTGGAAAAAACAATGCATTTGTCCCTGAGACTTCGGTGGAAGGAGCTCTGCGGCACTCAGTGCTTGTCCATACTGCGGTTTACCCTCGGACTGTGCTGTCTGGAACTGGGTTGAGATGAGCACTGCTCTCATGCTTTTTATAGCCTTGTAATTGCTAAAGGAGAATTGTCTTTGTGTGAAACCAATCCGAACATTTTTATCCTCCTCTCTATTTATGTCTACTCATGTATCCTAGCATCAATGTTTGCTGAGAGTTGAGCACATCAGGCTAAAATCTTGTCAATAAAATCTCCATTGCTTTATGGCAAAAATTCTCAGATCCTGAATGAGCATTGGTAATAACTAATATTTTAGAAGATGTCACTGTGTGGCAAATTGTACCCTAAAGGCTCACACGGGTAATACTGTCACAAAGGCCACAAAGTGAGTCCGCTATTAATTTTGTTTTTCAAAGGAAGGGAAGAATCTTGAGCGGGCTGGGCAGATTTTTGTAAGAAATTATATTAAATGTGTTGAATCAGGAATTAAATTCAGGCAGCCAGAAACCGTCTTGGTGGCCATGGCATCCTACTTTCATTGTGGTCACTGCCTGCCCCCAAATCTTAGAGGGCCACAGCCCTAAGGGAGATAACACGGATAAGAGAGTAGCACACAGATATTCCAAACCTCTATTATCCCACTCTCCATCACAATCTCCAGACTGCCAAGATCAGCAGCTAACAAGAAAGCACGGTTTGCTTGGCTCCTGGTTCCAGTCTTGATCACTGGGCCCATTACTTTTTGGCCCATGGCCCTGTAGTATGGTGGGATTGTGTGTCTGTTCACCTCATGGAAACAAAGAGGAACCCAATATCCCATCAAAGGCAAGCCGCCAGTGACCTTCCTTCCTTCCACGAGGCCCCCAATACTTCCACGGACTGGGAAACAAACCTTTGTCACATAGGCCTTTAGGAAACAACCCAGAGGCTAACTGTAGCAAAACAGCAGATTTACAAAGGTTGGCTGTGCTTTGCACGCTGGAGACTTCACTGATTTCAAACGGCTTTAGTCTTGGTCACACACTACTAACCTGAGTGTGAACAGTTTCCCCTCACCCCCATGTGGTAGTACTGAAGAGCAGTGAATGGTCTCACAGGTGAGTAGAAGGACACATCTGGCTGCAGTGAGATGCCAGGCTGGAGAGCTCACCTGTGACAGGAATAGAACAGAGAGGTGGTGAGGCACCCAGCTGTCCCCGCTTCTCAGACAAGATGCCAGACATGTGACTCAAGAGACTCCAGCATCACAACCCTACCACCAACTGCTTACAGCCTCTTAAGACTAAGCACAGGCTTCTCAGGTGCCACTACAATCCTAGGCACACAGATAAAATGAATGGCTACCCCCGTCTAAATCATTCTTTTGGGTAGTCTGACACCAAAACACTAGGCAAGCTAACAGCAGAGAACACCTGGAAGAATAAATTCCATAGGCTCACATCTGAGCCAGTTGTTAGCTGAGGACTCAGGATTTCTATTGTGTGGGTACTGTGGAAGTAGATAGTATCATTAACTGGGCTTGTGTTTCATAGATCAGGTCTTTCTTGGACAGTAACATAATTTGCTGCATAAGCGATGAAAATCTTGCCCCGTGAACAGGGAAAACTGTGTCAGTTCAGAAACAATCCCAGGTGGAGAGGCTTTGGCAAGGGAGGGAGGTTAGAATCATGTCTTTGGCCTGCAGTAAGCAACACAGTGCTAAGAGGCCAAGTGCACGGGCCCTTGCTGATGCTTTCCACAAGGACACAGACCAGGAGAAGGAAGTAGGAACCGTCAAGAACCTTTCTGGTGGCTCAGCTTCAGAAGACTAACAGAGACAGAGCCTGGGTTCCAAGTGTGCAATGTAGGATCTGTTATGAACCAAATGCTTTCTATGGGTTTTTTTTTGTATTTTAGGTTTTATTTTATTTTCCTTAATATTTAATAAGGTCTTTGGAACATCCCACCCTACTTGGACCATGTGATGGGACACACTGGACCTAGGTTATTGCTTTCAATGGGTAACAACAGTGTGATGGCATGATGGCATGGTGAGAAAGAGACACCACTCCATACTCTTTAGGGTGGCTATTATCAAAAACAAAATGGCAATAACTGCAATAATAAGGAATATTTAATGAGCAACTACTGTTACTGTTTCAAATGGAAGCACACCTTCAGTCACCACAATATTCTTACATAGAAGGTGCTAGTGTTATTCCTGATGTGTGTGTGCATGTGTGCATACACACACGCAGAGAAACCAGTGAACAAGACACAGAGAGGTAAGGCCCCTTTCTGGTCTGCAACTTGGCACCCAGGCAACTGGTCTCCAGAGTCACTGTATCCAGAGCCTCCCACAAACAGGGACAGATGGAGGACACCCGTGCAGGAGCTGATGCAACCATCCCACACATGTGTTATGTCACTAGGGTCCTGCTGACTTGCCTGTAGATTCCTGGAAGGCCAGAATCTTCATCCTGCCCGCCTCCATGTCCCCAGCAACCAGCATGACATTCAGTGCCACGAATGGATACCATGCTGCAAGGACTGGATTCAACCTAAACTGATTCTGAAGCCTCCATGAGATAGCCTCTTCAATTTATTCCAGTCCACAAAAAAGAACATTGACCGTTTACTGTGCAGCTTGGAATAAGAAGATCTCCAGCAGATTTGTAGGCGTCTGTCTACCCTCCACTGATTTCCCCGTAGGGGAAGGACTCGTGGTACCAACTCTGCACGTGTACTCCCTCATCCCTGACCACAGCCATGGCGTTCCCTCAGAACCTCCCCTCCACATCCAGCCTGAGGACTCCAAAGAAGACGGACCTCACACGGCCAGATCAGCTCTTGGCTCTTTGGCCCTCCGAGGAGGCCCTATGAGTGGCAGTGGACTCCTTTGGCACTCTGTACCCTCTCTCTCCTGGGGTACAATTACTGCTTCCTGACTCCTGGGCTGTGACAGGCCAGTCATGGAGCACAAAAGGAAGTGCTGGCGAGTGTTTGGAAAGAGACTGTCTCTTCCTCTGATGCTGAGAGACGAAGCTGGGACCTCTGGTCAGCCCCACGCTAGAGTCAGCCATTATACCAGACTTCTAATCATCCTGGTAATGTCACATCTGTTTTTAATTTGAACAATCCAAATTAGGTTTTCTGCTAGCTGCAGCCAATGGTATCTAGCTGGTATATTTTTCATAGTTTTTTGCACAAAAAAATAAGTCTTGCTTTATCATCCTAAGCACAGTGGTTCTCCTCTTGTATACAGTTTTGTTCTCTGTCTTTTTCTTTCCCCTCACTCATCATGAGGGGCAGATAGAGTGCAATATGATGCCGAGAGACGGAGAAGCGGAGGCAGAGATCATATCCACACACACCATACTGTTATAATTGTCCTGTGCTAGGTTATCATGTCACTCTCACTGTGCCTAATACCACAGGTGTAGAGGTGGGGAAGGAAGCATGTCTGGGTAGTTTGGTGCCGGTCATGGTTTCAGGTATCTACTGGGAGTTTTATAACAAAATGACCCGCAAATATGAAATATGCTACTGCACACACCTGTGGTGGTTTGAATGACAATGTCCAAGCTCAAAGGTTTGGATATTTGGAGCCCAGTTGGTGATGCTGTGTGGGGACAGTTGAGTGTTGTGGCCTTGTTAGAGAAAGTATGTGACTAGAGACGGGGTTTTGAGAGTTAAGAGACTTGTGCCATTTGGAGTTCATGTTCCCTGCCTCCTGCTTCCTGCTTCCCCCAGCTGCCATCCTGCCTGCTGCTAAGCGTCCCCACCATGATGGGGATGGACCCCTATCCCTCTGGAACTGTCTTCCCTAATAACTCCTTCTTTCTCTAAGTTGCCTTGGTCACGGTGTTTTACCACAGCAGTGGGAAGTAACTAATACAGCCCACATTCAGACTGTGCTCTCTACACCATATGATTCAAGTAAGTTCACAGAAGGGGACACAAAAACCGTGTCAGGAAGTATTCGTTATAGCTGTCACCATAGTGTGCAGGTGAAGAGTATTAATACCATTTCTGCCAGGTGGGGGTGGGACAAGCCAGAGTCCCTGTCATGCCAGTACTGCGACCTTTCAAGCCTGGGAGATAGAGACTGTGTGCTTAACCTCTCCAAACCCCAGGTAAATGAGTCTGTTGCTTTATGTTTTACCTTATTGATGTATTTTACACATCTTCACTTCATGTAGCTGGTTCCATGGTAACATGACAAGTTCTGGGCCCTGAGGACCCAAAGGGAAGATTCCTATGGCGACACAGTGAAGGTGGACATCACGGGCTGGTGCACACTTTTCTGGCAGGACTTGTGGTTCTTGGCTTGAGTCTGCTTTCCAACTGGGTGACCCTTCTACCTTGGCTTACTTTTAATGAAAAACAAAGGACGGTTTGATTCCAAATCAAAGATACCATGGTTACCCAGTAAAAAAGCCTATGTCTTCAGGAATACATTTTCTCTTAGAAGAGAAAGTATTTGTGTCACAGATAGTGTTATCTGCATCAGGCACCGAGGTTATCAAATCACAAAAACTTGAACTTACAGCCCTTTGGCTCTGAAGTTTGTGCTCTTTGTACCACCCTATACATATTCCGGAGAGGTCTACATGACAGAGTTGCTCACCCATGAGACCTTCATGTGCATCTCCTCAGCTTCCTTGTTTTGATGAATTCATCGCCAGGCCAGATACTCTTGAAGATGCCCTTACACTTAGATTTCCCTTGCCCACTGGGTCTCCTCTTACTGACTGCTGGGAGCTGTTCCTCTCTCACAATTTTCAGCAGCAAGTGTTGGACAGCCCCCTTTTTTTCTTGGCTCTTGGCAAAGTAGAATTTTGCTCCTGGTGCCTAGGTTGGCTTTGGGTTACTTATGCATCATTAACCTCTCCCTCACTTTCAGCTCACGGTTTCAGAAGTTTCAGACCATGGTCACTTGTCCCTGTTGCTTAGGACCTGTGGCAGCTCAGCCCATTGTTATGGGAGGCATGACAGGGGCCTGCTCATGCATAGCAGCTAGGAAGCAAGGAGTTGAGGGGATGAAGTCCAAGGATTCCTTCAAGGGCCTCTCCTTAATAACTTCACTGCCTCTACTTAGGCCCCACCTCTTAAAAGTTTACCTCCCTCCAATGCTCCTACAGGCTGGTGACCAAGCCTTCAACACAGGGACTTTTAGGGACATTCCAGTGCCAAGCTATGGCACATATTGTCCTCTGAAATACCTGGCCCAGCTGTTACTCATTTGCATGTGCACCTCACTGATACACTGTTCTCCTGTCTTGCCTCATCTCCCTTCTGGAATATGCTGAGCTCCCTTCTTTTCTCTATGCAAAAGTCACCTCCAAGGACTTTTAGCCCACTGAGTCCTTTCTAATCATAAAACTGGTAGAGAGGAGAAACCATGGGGAAATGAGGTTTTGGATGTTATATGTCTAACTCAACTCCCCAAGCAGCTAAAGCCAAGGCCACTTAAGGGATTCCATAGTCCTCAGATCAAAAGCATTAAATCTATGGACTGTAAAGAAAACAAACTACTTTTCTCATGAGAGCGAAGACGCCCTGAGGGAAGAAGTGTTAGTTCAGGATAGAAATTACACCTCAAAGGAGCAGTGCAGATGTGGAGGCCTGGCTTGAAAAGTTTCAGAGGGAAGTTTAAGAGCTCTTCAAAGACTGTTCATGTGATGTTTTGAGTTGAACATATGTGGTTTCTGGTCAGCTGGGGTTGAAGAATCAACTGTGATTAACAAAAAATCAGAACCACTGAAGTGAAACCTTTGCTTTACTGGGACAATTGATACTGGTTATCTGGGGCTGAGAAATCAGCTGGAATTAAGAAAAGTCTAGTGTCACTGAGAAAATAGTCTCAGAAGTATTTCCTCAGAGTCAGCGTACAGAAGCTGTGGTCTGGAGGGTGCCAAGGCTGCATCTCATGCTGCTAGACAAACTTAGTACATGTGTAAGAGTCTCTCACGTGGTCCTGGTTTTGAAGGCATGAAGGGATCATAAAGAGCATCTGGGGCTGGGCACCTCAAAAAGCCAGGAGGGGTCATTGGTGAAGGTGAAGTCTTGGCTGCAGCCTCAGTCCCAGGACTGAAGGGGTCCTGGGGAGAAGCTGACGCTAGACACCATAAGGCAGGGTCAGAGTCCCTGCGAGAGGCCAGGAGGCCCCTAGTGAAGGAGAAACCTGTGGAAAATCCAGCACATTGGAGATGCCGTAACAATGGGATGACTGCCAGGGACAGCAATAATTGTAGAGAGGGGCTGGTATGAGCCTATAGACAAGCTATGTGTGCTGTGAATGGCAGAACTAGAGAAACGAAGCCACCCAAGTCCTTTGGAGCCCAGAATATTGTGAGCGAATCCCAGATGCTGGACATAACTGTTATTTACACTGTTGGACTTTGGTTTTGCTTTGATTTGATTGTGACTGTGCCCCAGTTCTTTCCCTGTCCAATCAGGAAGTGTATAACTTGTTTTTTATTTATAGGAGTCCACAGTAGAGAGACTTTGGACTTTTAAAGAGACATTGGGTTTTTAAAGGGAACTTGGACTTTTAAAGTGTTGAAAAATTTAAAGAACGTGAAACTTTTAACGGTATACTATGTTTAATATTGTCATATTAACATGCGATCTTGGGGATAAACAGGGAAGTAAATGTAGTGGTTCAATAGTAACATATTAGTATGTCAAGTTGACAAGGGGTCAATTGTCTTGGTTAGTTTTTGTCAACTTGACAAAGCTAGAGTTATCAGGGAAAAGAAATCTCAGTTGAGAAAATGAGTAGAAAGCAAACTAAGACAGAGAGCTACCAGCCAGCCTTTAATCCCAGCACTCAGGAGGCAGAGGCTGGCAGATCTCTGTGAGTTCAAGGCCAGCTTGGTCTACAAAGTGAGTTCCAGAACAGCCAGGGCTACACAGAGAAACCTTGTCTCAAAAAAACAAACAAACAAAAAAGAAAGAAGGTATCTGGGACACTGGAAACTTCATGGATAAATTCAGTGTGGCTATCAGCCTTATGAGACAGTTATTATTGTTTACTATGACACATTAACACAAGAACTGGTGACTCCAATAATTTCTCCTGTGAGAGAAAACGTATCCATGAAGACATGGGCTTCATCATGGGGCAATCATGGTTTCTTTGATTTGGAACCAAACAGTCCAGTAACCCCTCTGTTTTTCATCAAGGTGAACCAAGTTAGAAGGTCATCCAGTTAATAAGTAGACTCAAGGCAAGAAGCTGCAAGTCCAGTTGGTAAAGTGTGCACCAGCCCATGCCATCTACCTTCACAAAGTTACCTCAGGCGTTTTCTACTTCCACAGTGTATTACACTATGAGCGTTATAAACTATATGAGGTGAGGATGTCCAAGCTATGTCTGTTTAGAAAACCATGAAGCAAAAATCAAATCAACAGAAAAAAGAATCACACAATCCTATCAACATTGAAAAAGAATCTGATAAGTCTAATTCATGATTAAAAGAAAATCTTTGTGAGATAGAAGGTGCTTCTTTATTGATAGAAAAAATATCTATAAAATCCATAGCTCTGACATCACACACAATGATGGGAAACTAGATGCTTCCATATTCAGGTGTTCCTTCTCACACCACTCTCTTTAATCTTATACTAGAACTTTTACCTAATAGAAGACAGGAAAGGCAAGTAAAATGTATACAGATTGAGAAGGTATATGTAAAGCTCTAATTTCAGGTAATTGTCTATGTAGGATATCTCACAGTATTGACAGGAAAACTCCTGAGAGCTTGTGTGGTCAGTCAATGTGACAGAATCTAGAATAACCTGGGGAGATGGGCCTCTGAGCACACCTCTGAGGGACTGTCTAGGTTCTGGGAATGACTGTAAAGGACTATCTTGATTATGTTCATTGAAATGGGAAGGCCCATCTTAATTGTGGGTGGGACCATTCCTTGGGCAGGGGATCCTGGACTGTATAAAATGGAGGAAAGCAACAGGAGCTGAGTGCTAGCATGCATGCATTGGCCTCCCTCTGCTCCCTCCCCATTGGCTGTGATGTGCAGCTGCTTCAAGGTCCTGTTGACTTGGTTTCACCACGGTGATGGACTAACTGTGAACTAGAATACACCCTTCCTTCCTCAAGTTCCCTGTGTCAGAGTATTTGATCATAGTAACAGGAAAGGAAACTAAGAACTAAAAAGTGCTCAAAGTCACATATGACAAAGCCAACTGCCTTCCTACATGTGTAGAGTGAACGCCTGAGACTTGAAACTAAAAACACATATTAGTAGTAGTAAACCCAAGTGAAATATAAGACAAAAGTTTAAGAAAATATATCTGAAAGATCTATGTGAGGAAACTATAAAACTCTGATGAAAGACATTAAAGGTCTAAATAAATGGAGATCTATTCCATGTTCAATGCTGGGAAAGGGAGACTCAGTACTGTCGAGAGTGTGACAATAAATTCGATTTAGCCACAATCAAAACTACAGCTGTTAATTCCACTGGTTGAGAATAAGACCACCACAGTTTAAAGTCAAATTTAAAGCAAGCCTTAATAAAATACTGGCCAAGTGAATGTGACCTAGCCAGACCTGTCCCTGGTTTACTAGAAAAATGGCCCTGAATTAAGTTTTGCAAGGGCTTAAGAAGGAAAACCCATAATTCATTGTATTTGCCATCAGGTCCAATCAGGGGCAAGCATGCATCCTTGTGTATTTCCTGCCTGTGTACCTCCCACCCACATGTGATCAAGCACATCTGGTGCAGATGAGTGAAACAAACTTGTTTAGGGGAGTGAAAATCATGTGGCTTGTTATCTCTCATAAATAATAGCCTCCAGCATTTCAAGAACCATCTGACCTTGAGCAAGCGGCTTGTAGATCAGAGGCATTTTGGTTCAGGGATCTTTTAGGCATAGTAATTAAAACTTAAAACTTAACTTTGCCTCTCACACAGCAAGTCATTTTGTAGATATTTGCAAACTGAGTCTAAAATTAATATTCAGGAACAAAAGAAACCAAGTAGGCAACTGCTATTGAAGGAGAAAAAGAAAAAAGTGGTGCTACCGACTCCAAGACCCTAGAAAGACAGCGATCAAGACAATGCAGTGCTGATTACAAAAGGAGAGGACGCCCAGACGTGACCTCTCAGAATTACCTAAGAACAGCCAACTAATCTTTAACAAAGAGACAAAGCAAGAGAAAAGATAATCTGACATCTGGATAAATCCTTCACAAAAATTAATCCAAAATAGAATAAAAACAAAGCCAAACTACATGTAAAATGCAAAATTAAAAATCTTAGACAATAACACAGGAGAAAATTTAAATGACTTTGAGCTTAGTGATGACTTTTTAAATATAACACCAAATGCTTCACAAAAGAAAGAATAGATAATCTAGGTTTTATGAAAATGAACATTTTTTTTCTTGCTCTACAAAAAATACTGTAAAATAAAAGAGAGGCCAGGCAACAGAAGAGTTCAGTTCCCAGCACCCACATTGGGCAGCTCATAGCTGCCTGTTATTCCAGCTGCAGAGGACCCAAAGCACTGTGGGTATCCACACACATGTGACATACATACACACATACACATAAGTAAAAAGAAGTCTCTAAAAAGAAAGAGAAGCCACACACTTGGAAAAAAATGTTACAAAAGACATATCTGACAAATGATTGTTACCTAAAACACACCAAAATCTCTTAAAGCTCACTAATTAGAAAAGAGTTTTGAAATGAACTCGTTAGTTCCTTTTCTTGTTGCGGTAATTGAATGGAAGACAAAAGGAACTTATGGGAAAAAGGGCACCACAGCATGAGAGCAGAAGGCTGGCTGTTCGCTCCCATTTCAGCTGTCAGGAAGCAGAGAAAGGGAACACCAGTGTTCAGCTCACTGCCTCCCTCTTCCTTTCATAGGATTCCAAGAGCCCAGCCCATGGGACGGTCCCATGCACCTTCAGAGCAGTTCTTCCTCCTTCAGGTAATCCTCTCGAGAAATACCCTCATAGACACACCCAAAGGTATGCCTCACTGTCGCCCAAGTCTTCTTTAATCCACTCTAACTGACCATCACTGAAACTAACCATTGTAAAGGGCATAGAATAGATCTAACTGAAGAGGATGTAAGGGGAGTGTATTAGTCAGTGTTCTATTGCTGTGAAGAGACACCATGACCATGGCAACTCTTATAGATGAAAACATCTAATTGGGGCTGGTTTACAGTTTCAGAGGTTTAGTCCATTATTGTCATGGCAGGAAGCATGGTGGCGTGCAGGCAGACATGGTACTGGAGAGGTAGCTGAGAGTTCTACATCTGGATCTACAAGCAGCAGAAAGAGAGAGAGACACTGGACCGGGCATAGGCTTTTGAAACTTCAAAGCCCACCCCCAGTGACATGCTTCCTCCAACAACGCCACATCTACCCAATAATGCCACATGTGCTAATCCTTTCAAATAATGCCACTCCCTAAGCATTCAAATATATGAGCCTGGAGAGGGGAGGCATATTAGTTTTAAATACTTTACATTGGATTGGATTGTTTTATATTGTATACAAATTACATATATTGAAATTGATATTGTTAGAAAATGCTATATGTATATTTCTAACTGTATTTATACCATGCATTTAACAATGTAATACAATTTTCTGATCCTTGAATGTTATTATTACCAACTATTAGAATATAAAGAAATGAAAGTTAGTAGTTAGACATTACAATAGAACTTGTAGTCATATTAGGTATGTTTTCTAGATTGAGCAGATATATTTTAGATAGACAGGTCATCTTCAAACCCTTCAGAGATCTACAGAATATGGCATTTAAAATGTTTTAATAACTTAGAAAATTTTTCTTTTTTGTTATGACTATGAGACATGTTGGCACCTGGCAGTACCAATCTACTTCAGAGAGAATATGGGCATTGAAGAAACTGCATATGGAATTAACTTTCATTGTGGCAAAAGTTAGCCACTGGACAACAAAGTATTTTCGAATCAACTGCTGACAAACAGGACAGACAGGACACGAACCAAAGGACTACTGATTCTTGCCAAAACAAGTGTGGTTATGGCTTTATCAAAAGGCATCTTCTGAGGCCAGGACAATATAGCACCATCCCTGAAGTGGCCTTCGCAATCTGGAAAAGGTACAGTGCCCTTTTCTTCGAAGGCAGCTGAACAGGCAGTGGGCCGATGGCTTCTGATATGCAATGGAACAGCAGCTGAAACAGTTATTCTTGAAGAGTAACTAAGCTCACACCTCTCAATAGTAGAATGGCAATTAATAGAAGGATGTGAAGAAGAACGGGATGCTGAGATGAAGCCACATACACACATAGCCAAGAAGAATGGACAACTGAATTCAAAAAACATCAACAATTTCCAGAATTTAAAATCCTGAATCATGACATGACACTAGTGGAATTCAGGTATTTCTGGTACATGGACTGCTCTCACCCAATGTGAGGTTGAACTGTTGACTTTGTGTATATCCTACTTCACAAATGAGTCTGTCAGATATGCTAAGCCTATAGGCTAAAGATGATGCCCCAACACTGCGGAGAAACCTTAGATGACTGTCCAGGCAGCTGGCTGTTTCTGTCAACTCACAATTTTTTGGAAGTTGCTTGCATGTACTTCCTGTTTTTATTTTTGTTAGCTAATATTATTTCCTTCTTGGGTCTCTTAAGGAGTTGAAGATTATTTAGTTATAGTTGAAGATTAATTAGGATAGAAAGTGAATTAGATACAATAGGATAGATAATAGAATTATTTTCTCTGAATTTGTTAAATGCAAATAGACTAGACATTGTTTAGGTATTTATTACTTGTATATATTGTATATAGTTATTGTACTTCTGTATATAGTTTTTCTTATGTTAATTATAAGCATTTTCCTTTTTTCTTTTTATTAAAATAGAAAAGGGGAAATATGGTGATATTTTCTTTTGTACCAAAATGTTATTTGTATGATAATAAATAAAGTTACCCGGGGGTCAGAGCTATTAGCAAGCTATAGGAAAGCAGGGCAGTGGTGGTGTACGCTTGTAATCACAGCACTTGGTAGACAGAACTAGGTAAGTCTCTGTGTGTTCAGGGATACAGCCAGCATTGGATACACATGCCTTTAATCTCAATACCAACCATAGAACACCTGGAGGTCTATACAGACAGGCCGTGATGAGGCAGTCCTGTGGTTGGGTTTACAACCAATGAGAAGGCAGAACAGAGACTATATAAAGACTTTAACACAGGAAGTACCTCCTCCTTCGGAGAGGTAGGACCACTGCAGGAGGAAGGGTAAGGTTTTAGCTCTTAGCTCTGACCTCTTGGCTTTCTTCTTTGCATTGGTTCTGTGTTTCTTATTTATAAGACGGTTGGTTACATCTACAGAGGCATACTTATTCAAACAACCATGGGGAGCAAACAAAAGCACATGTATTCTTAGAGCACCACATTAAAACAACTGAAATGGCCAACACTCATAACAGAATACTGACACCACCAAATGCTGATCAGGAATAGAGCAACAGGGTCACTCATTACTGATGACGTGGCCACAGAACTCAGTACACTTTTACCATGCAACCCAGTAGCCACATTTCTTGGTGCTGACACAATTCATTGAAAACTTAAATACCTACACACACACACACAAACCTATAGATATCATAGTCTTTATTTGTAATCACCCAAACTTGGAAGCAACTAAGATGCTCTTGAATATGTGGATAACAAAACAAACTGGTATTGCCATTCAATAGAATATTATGCAGCACTGAAAATAAATGAGCTCTCAAGCCATGAAAAGAGATAGCAGGAAACGTATGCACATCACTAAGTGACTGCTTTAATCTGATCCCATGGAAATGCAATGGTGTTGCCCACTTTAATGTCTGTGTCACCCATGCCTGGCTCCATGTGAACCATCACACTCAACAGATACAAACAATGTGGTTGACTGAACCAATAAATCTTCCCTAGTAGAGATATTCAAACACATAGCCACGTGTACTGCATAATCTGCTTTCC
>CABHPQ010192315.1:5038-40298 GCA_902168405.1 Peromyscus aztecus | reverse complement strand
TCTGCAAACAGCCAGTAGCTTCCTTCATGACTGCTACCTAGTGTATTATGGGCAATACAATAATCCTCCACAAAAACGAGGAAAGACATTAGATGTCCTAGTCCCCAAGGCTGTGGACACTCTACCTTACACGGCTAAGGAACTGTATAGATGTGATGAAGGGAGAGGATCCTGGATTACCAAGGCGGCCCAGTGTCCTTAGGGGCAGGAAAAGGGACATTTTCTGAACAAGCCCAAGTGGAGACTGAAATTTTGGGAAGGATTTAGAGCAACAGTTTCTCTCAGTCCCCTGCTGCTGACTGAGGATGAAGGTGTTATCGGTAGTGGTTATGAGTCAAGGAACATGGCAGCCCTTCAGGCTGGGAATGGCCTGCAGTTGAAAGCTAGTAAGAGATGGAGCCCTGAGCCCATAATCTCAATGAACTGAATTCTCCTAGTCTCCTAAGGAGGCAGTAAATAGACCCCCATGAAAGGTTCCAAACAGCCTTCTAAAACCCTAATGTCCTCCTGGTCAGAGCCATGCAAGTCTTGCCCGGCTGAGCCTTGCAGGGCCATATACCTGTGCTGTTTCTGCCACCGAATGTGTATCATTTATTGTGGCAGCAATAGGAAACTATGGCACTCACATCAACTAGGTCTGTGGTGAAATGTCACTTCAGAGGGTCTCCTCCTGTCAGATTCCCTGAAGTTCCCTCGTTTACTTTGTTTTTAAGTTTTCTGATTTATTTTCAAGTATGAGTGTTTGCCTGCACTCATATACACAAAAATATAAGTGTTTCCTGGACATGTGCATGCACTGTGTGTGGGCAGTGCCCTTAGAGGCCAGAAGGAGCCGGATACCGTGGAACTGGAGTTGCAGAGGCCTGGGAGCCATCATGTGGGTGCTGGGGATTGAATCTGGGTCCTCTGCAAATGCAGCCAGTGCTCCTAACTGAGCGACTGGTCTCTCTGGACCCCATTTACTTTTCTTACAGTGCTTCTAACTCACCAATGCAACATTAATATTATCTGTCTTCTTGTATCTCACCTCACTCTTCTAATGCATGTGAACTCTACGAATAGGGCACTTGGCTTTGACACTTTGTAGACAGGGCCTTGAAGGAATGGATGCTGTCAACCGTTGAGTTTTATCAGCTGCTTTCTCTATGTAGATAATCAATTGGATTCTTCCTTATTTTGTTAATGGGGTAGATTGAGTTATAAAGATTATGACTTTTAAAATTCTTGTTTCTGGAATAAAATTCATATGGTCTTGGTGTAAAATCTTTTTTCATATTGTTCTAGGTTTTGTTTCTTGAAATTTTATTTTTATTTGTGTGGAGAGAGAGAGAGAGAGAGAGAGAGAGAGAGAGAGAGAGAGAGAGAGAGAGAGAGAGGAGATTAAGTGTACTGTGAGTGTGCAAGTGGCCATGGAAGTCAGAAAGGGGCACCAGATCCCCTGGGACTGGACTTGTAGATTGTTGCGAGCCTCCATGTGGGGGTCCTCTGGAAGAACAATAAGCACTATTAACTGCTGAGCCAGCTCTCCAGCCACTGCTACGGTTTTGCTGAAGGTTTGTTACATTGTTTGCATCCCTTTTCATAAGACAACAATCACTCGCCATCTTCTTTCTTGTTAGTAGGTTGCTTTCATTCTTTATTTTGTTGTTTGCTTTGTTTTGTTTTTGAAAGTTTTCATCAGGTTTTGGTGCAGGGGTAGGTAGAGTGGTTGCACAAAATGTGCTTGGAGCATGTCTTCCTCTTTTTTTTTTTTTGTTTTTTGTTTTTTGTTTTTCGAGACAGAGTTTCTCTGTGTAGCTTTGCACCTTTTCCTGGAACTCGCTTTGTAGACCAGGCTAGCCCGGAACTCACAGAGATCTGCCTGCCTCTGCCTCCCGAGTGCTGGGATTAAAGGCCTGCACCACCACCTCCCGGAGTGTCTTCCTCTTTTATCTATGAGTTTTTGTAAACTCGGCATATGTTTCTTTTCTTTGAAAAGAATTCACCAAGGAAGCCATCTGTGCCTGGAGTTTTCTTTGTGGGAAGAGTTGAATAAATTTAATTTCTTTAATAAGAATTGCTACTCAGATTTTTTTTTACCTCTGTCAGATTCAAAAAGTTATGTTTTCTCGGCCAGGCGGTGGTGGCGCACGCCTTTAATCCCAGCACTCGGGAGGCAGAGGCAGGTGGATCTCTGTGAGTTCGAGGCCAGCCTGGTCTCCCAAGCGAGTTCCAGGAAAGGCGCAAAGCTACACAGAGAAACCCTGTCTCGAAAAACCAAAAAAAAAAAAAAAAAGTTATGTTTTCTCAAAGTATTTTCATATCCAAGAAGTCCATGAGATGTCCTCAGTACTGCCTATAGTGATACCCCTTTTTCAAGTGGTTGGTAACAATTTGTATTTGTCATTCACACACAGTCTCCCTCTCTGCTTCTCCCTCCTCTCACACAGTTTCCCTCTCTGCTTCTCCCTCCTCTCACACAGTCTCCCTCTCTGCTTCTCCCTCCTCTCACACAGTCCCCTCTCTGCTTCTCCCTCCTCTCTCACAGTCTCCCTCTCTGCTTCTCCCTCCTCTCACACAGTCTCCCTCTCTGCTTCTCCCTCCTCTCACACACAGTCTCCCTCTCCTCCTAGCGTCCTCAACCTCATTAGGGTTGTCAGTTTTATTAATATTGTCAAAGAGCTGTTGCTTTTGTTCCTCCAGGTGTTTAATTCTTTTTCTTTTCACTGACTTTTGTCTTTTTTATACTCTTTTTTTTTTCAACATTCCTGGAGTTCCAGTCTCTTTCTCCTTGAAGTGTAATCGAATCCCTGGCTCTTCTTTTCTAATGTATTTACAATCTATAAATTCAAGAACTATTTTTGTTGCATCTTGACATTTTTGATATATCTCATATTTTCATTATCTCTCAGCTGAAAACAAGTTCTAGTATCTTTTATAAACTCCACTTAAACCCACAGTGATAAGTATTTTGAATTCCTGTTATTAGGTTTCTCCACCAATGCAATAAGCCAAATCAAGCTGAATTAAAAGTCCAGAGCCGGGCAGTGGTGGCACACGCCTTTAATCCCAGCACTCGGGAGGCAGAGGCAGGCGGATCTCTGTGAGTTCAAGGCCAGCCTGGGCTACCAAGTGAGTTCCAGGAAAGGCGCAAAGCTACACAGAGAAACCCTGTCTTGAAAACAAAACAAAACAAAGTCCAGGTTTAATGAGCAAAGCATTCCCGGGTGATCTCAGGGGAAGGAGAAATCACACCGATGCTCCCAGGGAAGGGCCTTAAATACCCTGTAGGAGCCATCTTTGAGCAGTTCCAGGGGAGGAGCCACCACTTGGGTTTTCTGAGGGCAGGGTCAGAGAGGGAGGACTGGGGCTGAAGCAAAGTTCCCAGCTATACACACAGATGATACAGAAGTGTATTTAATTCCCAAATATTGGTTTGGTAAGGGTCTTATTTCTTTTCTTTTTTTTCTTTTTTTTTTTTTTTTTTGGTGATTTCCAGATTAGTTTTCATGTGATCAAGAAACATATTCTGATTTTAGATTGCCAATTTATTAAAATTATTTATGACCTCAAATGTGATTCATTTATAATTGTATCCATTTAGAAAGAACGTAATTCTACGCTTGCTGGATATAAGGTTCTTAAAGTGTCTATTTGGGCAAACTGGTTGGTACTACACTCTTGCTCCTTTCCATTTGCTAGCTCTGCTACCGAGAGGGGAATCATGTAATGTGGGTTTGATGCTTCTTCTTTGAGCACTACATGTTCTTGCTTCACATATTTTTAAAGTGTTGTGGATTTATACACTCAGAACAGTAAAAACTGAAGAAGAATTACTCTTTCCTCCTAATTTTGTCTTTGAAGATGCAGCCACATCTGCTGCCTCAATGTAGCAAGAGTCTTCACACAGCAGCACAACTGTCTTCTCATTGTGGTTTTAGTGACTTTTCTTGTTGCTCAGACAAAATGCTTGACAGAAGTGTTTTCTCTCTCTCTCTCTCTCTCTCTCTCTCTCTTCCCATACTCCCCCTGGACCACAGTCAGGATGCAGAGAAGGATGGCTGCTGCTGCTCAGTTGGCTTCCTCATTTTTTCTCGTTTCATTCTGGGCCCCCAGCCCATGGGATGGTGTCACCCACATTCAGGCTGAGTCTTCCCTCCTCAGTGAAACTTCTCTGGAAACTCCCTCACGGACAAACCCAGAGATAAGTCGCCTGCTTACTCTAAATCCAAGTAGACAGAAAAGATTCATTAGATGTCACGGCCACACTACTTCTTTCCATTCTTTTTCTTTAACCTCTGCATAGCCTTATAGTTAAGGAGGATCTCTTCGTACATCATAAAGTTAGAATTCATTTTTCTATCCAAACAACTTTTACCTTTCCACTAGTGGGCTTAGATCATTTCTTTTTAACTACTTTTTGGCTGGGTTTAAATTTATAACCCTATGGATTGTTTTCTATTGTCCCTTCTGATCATTTTATCTTTCTTGCTTTCCAGACTCCTTCTAAATGGGACATTTAAAATTTTTCCCTTTTATCTCCTCTATTGTATTTTTAGTATTAACTCTCCATATTGTGCTTGGTGTCCCTCTGAGGATCATGTTTCCTTAGCTTGTTACAGTCTGCCTTAAATGACTCCCACATAGCCTGGGTGCAGGGACTTCACAGTAGGTTTCTGTCTAATCACTCACCAACCTTCAGACATGTTATATATTTTAGTTGTATATATACAAACCCCTCAATTCTTCCTTTTTAACTGGCCAGTCATTTTTCAAAGTAATTTTTAAAAACCAGTCTTTCTTCCCTACTTACTTATGTTTCTAGGAGTCCTCAGCTGTTCCAGAAGACAGAGAATCCCAAAAGGGATCTTTTCTCCTCATCTGTGTCTTGGTCAGCTCAGGTCCTACCACAAACTATAACAGGCTGGGTGATGTGAAAAAGCATCGATGTGTCACAGTCCCTGAGGCAGGGAGTCCAAGGTTCATGTGCCAGCCTCATTTGGCCTCGGGTGAAGCCCTTATTCCTGTATTGTATCCTTACATGGCCTTCCTTGGGGTGTGAAGAGAGCTCTCATGTATCTTCATCTTTTATGATAGGATTAATCACACAATGAAGGCTCTATCCACATGACCTAATCTACCTCGAGTTTCCACAGCCCCCTCCACCCAAAATACCATTACACTGGGGACTCAGGTTCAGCCTATAAATATTAGGGGACATAAACATTTAACCCACAGCGATCCTGAGGATTTTCCTTCAGTGTTTCTTGTGCATTGAAGGGTTAGCAAAAACTAATTAGGCCTGTCTTCCTTGAAAAATCTTGATAGATTTTTCTAATTTTTTTTTTTTTACTTAGTCCTTTAAAGATGTCATTCTTTCATCCTAAGACAGCCATTGGGGTTGGGAATTTAGCTCAGTGGTAGAGCGCTTGCCTAGCAAGCTCAAGGCCCTGGGTTCAGTCCTCAGCTCCAGAAAAAAAAAAAAAAAAGACAGCCATTATTCCTGATGAACCTTATTTGTAATACTCCAACAGTGTTCTTCTAGCTCTCTGAAAATAACGCCTCTGTTACGACTTGGTTTTGGGGGGTGGGGATGCATGCCACTGTACGTGTACCACTCAGTTAGCTCTCCCCTATCTTATCTGAGGCAGAGTCTCCCTGCTGCTGTGCTGCTGTGCTGCTGCACAGGCTTGCTGGCCTGTGAATTCTGGTGTTCTCCTGTCTAACTCCCTTCTCCTCATGAAAATGCACACCACCACACCTGGATTTTTATGTGGGTTCCGGGAATTTAACACAGGTCAAGCTTGAGTGCTGATGAATCTCCCAGGCCATCTGTTACTATTTTTATTAGTTTTATTAATTTTTTATGACTTCCCTGGATGTAGTATCTTCTGCCTGCATTTAAGATTTCCTCTTGGGGGTGGAGTGGTGGCTCAGTGGTTGAGAGCACTTGCTGATGACCAGGATTCAGTTCCCAGCACCCACATGGTAGCTCATAACCATCCATAACTCCAATTCCAAGGGATCTGATACGCTCTTCTGACCTCTGTTGTACCAGGCACACATGTGGTGCACATACATACATACAGGCAAAACACTCGTGCACGTTTATTTGCTTATGTGTGTTCATGAATGTGGAGTCCAGAGGCCAACATGGAGTGTCTTCCTCAATTGCTCTCCATGCATTTTTTTTTTTTTTTTTTTTTTTTTAGACAGTGACTCTTACTGAACTCGAAGCTCGCCAATTTGGATAGACTGGCTGGCCAGCAAGTGCAGGAACCCTCCTGTCTCAGGCACACACCTTCACACCTAGCATTGTTATGTGATTCTGGATGAACAAAATCAGGTTTCCTGTTGGCATGGCAAGCACTTTGTTAGCTGAACAATCTCCCCAGGCCCATTTGTAAAGCTCCAATGCTGATCCCAATGTCTAGCTCTTTTCTGGGTCCGCCTTACAAAACAAAACAAAACAAAAAACCTGTTTTCCTTCTTTGATGATAAACATGTTTTTCTCCTTCCCATATAGAAATCATTTTGTGATGTATGCTGGCCCCTTGTGGACCCCAGTACCCTAACAGATTCTGGATTTTGTTATCGTTCTCTGGAGAGTGCCAAGTTCTGCTCAGCAAGCTTGCTGCATTACTTCGAATTCACTGAGGTCTGGTTTCCATACAGGTCTTATTCAGAGTTTCTCATCACAGGGCACAACCTTAATCTATGGTGTGATTCCTACTCCTACTTAACAAGTGGCCTTTCTGGGTCTTTAATTGTGTGTCATACCTGTCCACCTACATTTCTGACACAGGGCTGAGTGACTTCTGAAATCTCTGACCGACACTGTTTCCCAGGAGCCTGGGGTGTGACCATGCTCAGGACCATGGTCAGTATAAGGCCTGGCTGAGGACAGGAAGGGAACTCTTATCCAGCGTCAAGGATGAGTTCTCTGCTTTCCTTCTCATGCACTGGCACACAAACTTCCCTGTCGTAGCAGCCACAGACTGACTTGTTTCCTCTGCCAGGAGACTATGGCTTGTTAAAGTTTATTATATGATGGTTTAGAGATAGTCTCAAAGTAGAAAAAGCAAGATAGATATGGAGGCTACAGTGAGTATTGCCTGGGTTCAGAGGTTATGGCCTTCAGCTACTCACTACCCAGTGTCTGAAGCCCATTGCCTCATATGTTCTGTCCACTCATTAGTTACTTGTGTTGGAGGTTAAATCCAATACCAGCAGTTAGTTGCTTATGGTGACTTTCTGGAAGTCTGTTGGATGTGTGAATGCACACACAAGCAACAGGAGATTTCAAGTCTATCTAATATAAGTCAGTCAATACTAAGAGTTAAATTTCTAGGGCTGAAGAGATATCTCTGCAGTTAAGTACATTACTACTCTTGGAGAGGACCTGAGCTTGATTCCCAGCACCCATGTTAGATGACTCACAACTGTTTGTAATTTCAGATCCAAGGGAACTGATACCTCTCATTTCCACAGGCACCTGCACGCCCGTGTACATACCCACGTGCACCTACACATAATTAGAAATAATACAAAAAATAAAATAATAAATTACTGGCCGTCTCCCTTGAGCTACTCCAAAAACAGTCGGTCCCACAACCTAGGCTCCTACTCCCTCCTTTTCCCCGTCAGCCAGGGTATGAGAGACAGTCTCATTTGAGGCCACATTCTATTCATCTTCCTCTTCTAGTGATTTTGAATGTCAGACATGAGAGTTACAAAATGGCCACTGGACCAAAACAAACAAACAAAAAAACCCAAAGAACTCAAAGGAATCTCCAAATACTAAGATTATAATATAATAAAAATTGTGTCTAACTATACACCCTATCATGCAGGAAGAGTTAGAGACCCCTGAAGAGCTGCCAGTGTCAGCTGCATTGACAGCATTCCCTAATGAAGGTGAAACAATGACAATTCCCAGCAGACAGGTTCCTTATAACTATTAGTCTCTTGCATTCAAGGTGGCAATAAATCATACAGCCCTCCCAATCTCCAGTGGAGGTTAAAAATAAAAATAAAAAGCCATAGTCCAGGTAGGCGGGCAGGCAAAGTTCTCAGGGACACTCTGAGTACCTGCTGTGGCTGGTTACATTTGGACTGAAGGTTTAACACAATAACAGCACTAACCATCCATCATATGCAATGCTGGACACAATACAGCCATTTTTAAATACATGTGTATGACTCAAGTCTTTAACCCTTCTCTACAATGGTCTTCTTCTATTCCTAGGTCACAATCAGACTCGACTCTGGCTCCTTTTGTTGACTCAGAGAACCTTCAGTCACCATGTTTACTGTTTGTGAAAATCTGATTAACTTGGAAAACACTATTGCCTCTCCCCACATCTGGATTGGGGACCGTCTGCTTGCTGAGTTCACGAATGCCTGCTAATGTTTCCCCAAGCTTTATACAAGTATTTTGGAAATGTGGTGCACTTTGGCTTTGAAACATGTGGATGGAAGATTTTTTAATATAAGAAGTGCTGCGTGCATTGTTATTCTTAGATGTATGCAACTGTTAAGTTTTGCAATTTTGGTTTTGTTTTCCAAAGCTGACAGAGCACATTCCCAGTGAGAAAATAAGGTCAGCAAAACAGCTGCAATTGTGAAAAAGGGACCAGTGGCTTTGAGAAAGAACAGATAAAAAGAGTCAGCAACTGTTTCAATGTGATGGTGCAGAAGTCATCATTCAGACCATGTATGTACAAGACCTTACAGGCTCCTGGTAGATAAATCTACAGATATAAAATCTATCCCATGAAATATGGCATCTGAAACTGCCCATGGACCCAAATTTGGATCGTGGAGGTAGAGGAAATTATCATTGCTCTTCCTGGAAAGCAGTAGATTGCACTATTCTAAAGGGAGATCCTGGGTAGCTGTATGGCCACGGGTGTGTCCTTTAGACAACCCCAGCTTTTATCTCTTTATTTGAAACCAATGATTTACCAGGATTTGGTTATCTTGTCCTCCTGTTTTCCCTTTTAGAAGGATGTAATTCTCTGAGGATTGGATGAGTTTGCCTCTATACTTTTATCTTGTCACCAAAGACTTAGATGTGAGAACAGTAAGGCGTATTTCTCCCATGGTGAGGCTAGTGTTGAAAGCATAAGAAAGTCCCCAGATGCACGCTCCAGGGGCCGCTAAACTCTCACCACTCGGCTAATCTTTTTAAATGTAAGTCACAGTCCCTGTGCTACAGTGTAGATCTGGAGTTCTCCCAAAGGGTCTATGTTGAAGGTCTGGCTGACACTGTGGGGTGCTATTGGAAGGTGGGAGAACCCCCCGAAGAGGTGGAGCCCAGCAGGGTGTCGGTAGCTCATGGGGAGCTGTGTCCTAGGAGGAGATACTGAGACTTCTCCTTCCCATCCTGCCTCACAACAACCACACGCGGAACAGACCTCTTCTCTGTGCTTCTGCCATGACGGACTGCGCCCCCGTAGGCCCGCAGCCACAGGGCCACACGTGTCCGGAAACTCCGACAACAGCGAGTCAGAACAGACTTTTCCTCCTTTTAAGATGATCACTTCAGATAGTTTGTCGCAGTAGTGGGAAACAACACCGAGTAATCACACGGTGACACAATTCACACACGCCTAGACTTCACGCTTCGATGCCCCTCCATGGACCTGCGCATGGCCCAGATTATCATGGTTGTTGTGCTCTATAATGAACACACAGATTTACGTCAAGGAATTCATCAGCATCCTTTAAAACGGGCTTACATCATCAAAATAATTTGCTCAAACCTAAAGACTGACCATTCCTTTTACCTAAACAAGTTTTTATACTTTCATGGCTTTTCCAGTACTTATGCACATCTAAACACATTGTGTTAGTTGCTTTTCTTTTGCTGTTATAAAACACCATGACCAAGACAACTTATTTTGGCTCATGGTTCCAGAGAGAGAGTCCATAAAGGCAGAAGAGCCACGGTGGAAGGGGAGTGGAGGTAGGAAGCAAAGAGTTAAAGAGATCACATCCTCATCTGCCAACATGAAGCAGAGCGAACTGGAAGTGAGCAAGGCTCTTCTTAGCTCTCAAACCCTTTCCTCTAGCATGGCTGCTCTCCCTATAACCTCCCCAAGCACCACCAGCTGGGAAACAAGCGTCCGAATACATGAGGATATGAGGGACTTTTCTCATTCTAAACACCACACACACCCTTGCATGGTATCACACATGTAGTCACACAATGGGATCTATTGTTCAGTACAGGTTGTATGTGTTCTCCTTAGAATTATAACATCTTTATTTGTAATGGCTACAGAATACTGAATGGAGCCGACATGACAATTTAGTGGACTTAATACCATAACTATGTCAACTTCATCTGCTTTAGGTTGAAATAGGTGAACTAAGGTCTACTTAGTGTTTCTCGTCTACCTCCCCTTACAGCTCTTTGATAGGGCTTAATGACGTTACTATGTTTATGGATACATAGATATTTACAGGAGGTGTATTGTTATGCATTTCATTCTTTATTAATGTAAGGTGCTGGACTTTGTTTAATAATTTTTATCTGAATTTTACTTTGCCTGATATTAAGGTTATGAACCCTGTGTTCATACACATGCACACACAGATGTACACACACATTCAGGTGCATACACATATGTATACACACAAGCATACATGTACTCACATGCTCACCAGACATGCATATACACACAAACACAGGCATGATTACAGGCACATCCATATAGATATGACATATAGGCACACATATGTGTACATATACACAAAGGCACAGGCAACTATGCATGCATACATATGTGCATACACATACATTCATGCACACATTTATGCACACATATATACATATGCTCATGCAGACATGCATGTACACACACATGCTCACATGCATGTATAGACACACATACACACACAGGCACATATATGCACACACATAAGTATGCACACAACATACCTGTATGCACACATTTATAAGCACATTTTTGGTTGGAGGATCTTCAAACATCCTTGTATTATCAGCTTTTCTTTTTGACTTCGTGACTCATTTGAAAATCTTTTTCTTCTAATAAGTGATTTATTTAATTTATTTTTATTGGTTTGACACATTTGATTTTTTTTTTTTTTTTTTGGTTTTTTGAGACAAGGTTTCTCTGTGTAGCTTTGCGCCTTTTCCTGGAACTCACTTAGTAGCCCAGGCTGGCCTCGAACTTACAGAGATCCGCCTGGCTCTGCCTTCCGAGTGCTGGGATTAAAGGCGTGTGCCACCACCGCCCAGCGACACATTTGATCTTGGTCCTATAATTTTTTTTTTCTTTTTTAGATGCAGCATTATAAAAATTCTTGAACTTGTTCACTTTTAACATCTTTGACATCAGAATGTGTCTCTCAGTGAACACCACAGATTAATTGGTAATATTTTTATGTAGTAATCATTCAAACAACCATGATTTTATCATTTGTTTCCCTTACTTTTATTGTAGTTCTCCTACCAGGAAGACCAACGTTTTGTACTGGGATCGCTTTAAATCCACCCAGTTACTTAACACTTCTAACCTCCTTCTCTGCCAGTCCCCGCTGGTTCACAGAGCATAGACAATAGCATTACCTGTCTCTTTCCCTGATCCCCTTCTCTTTCCCTACCCACTTTGATTCATCAACACTGCTTTTGCTTAATGCTTATCTTTTTTAATCTTAAGCATTCTTAACTGCAGACAAAATGATTGCCAGCACTAAAGACTACATAATCCACAAGTGTATTCTGCTCACTTACATTGCCAGGACACACAGTACTAACCTTACCTGTAAAATGCAGGGTGGGGAAGCGCTTACCTCCCTCTGTTCACAAAGAACCCCCGGCTTCAGGGTTTTAACAGGGTGAGCAGTTACTGTCTGTCACAGGCCCTGGGACAGCTCAGCGGCTCCTGTGCTGTGAGCCAGATGATCACATCAATAGTTATGGGGCCAGCAGTGTGGCTGGTCTAGAGAGGCCTCACTGAAGTCAGTTGAGGCAGAGGCCATATGTCTGGGATCAGCAGCAGGCGAGTCTGGGCTTGCTCACCTGGAGGCACAAAGGCTTCCCACAGCCAGAAGGGCAACCTGACACACAGGCCTTTGTGAGTCTCTGTGTGCCTTGCATCTACCTCTGTCCCCTGACCCAGCACGGCACAGAGCCAGGCCCAGAGTGGGAGAAGGGCCATTTTTGAGAAGGAACCTTCCCTCCATTCTTTCCTATTCTTTTCTCCTGTTTTTGCCTCAGGTCTGTTATCAAATGTTTTCATCATTTAATCTTTTCCTGAAGTATCCAGTTACCTCTTGACCGGTTGTGTTTATCCTCTGACGAACTCCATCAGGAGGGGCTCAAGACGATGAGGGTGGTCAGGACACAGTCTTCTGGTATACACAGAGGCATTGCACATCTTGTCAGCCAGTAGCTGACAGAGATGGAGCTTCAGAGGTGGAGGCACAACACAAGGCTGGGGATCACTTCCTCTGTGTATTTCTTACTTTTCTGTTGCTGTGATAAAGCACTATGACCACAAGTAACTTCCAGAAAAGCTTATTTAGGCTTATGGTTCCCTTAGGGATAAGAGTCCATCATGGCAGGAAAGCACGCAGCAAGTGGCAGACATGGAGGCAGGACCAGGATGTTGAGAGCTCACGTCCTCAACTGCAAGCGTGAAGCAGAGAGCACACTGGAAGCAGGTGAGGCTCTTTATTCTCACTGTCTAAGTGACAGTGATGCACTCTCTCCAGCAAGGCTGAACCTCCTAAACCTCCCCAAATAGTGCTACCACCTGGGGACCAAATGTTCAAATGTTGAGCCTATGGGGGACAGTTTCATTCAAATCACTACATCTTCCAAACTTCCCACCCTGCTGTTAGCCAGGGTTCACTGATAAAAGAGGCAGAGACACAGAGATATAGAGACACAGATAGAGACAGAGTCAGAGACAGGAAGAGAGAGTCAAAAGAGAGATAGAGACAGAAATAGGGACAGACAGAGACACAGGATAGAGATATAAAGATAGGGATAGAGATAAAGAGAGAGATAAAGACAGGAATAGAGACAAGGATAGAGTCAAAAACAGGGACAGAGATAAAGACAGAGTCAGAGATGGAGGCCAGACCCAGAGAGAAAGACAGAGGAATGAGTAATGGGTAATGCACCCCACTGCAATGGTGCTCAAGAAATCCCACAATCTGTCATCTGCAGCTGCAGATACAGGCCACTGATAGTGCAGTTCTATCCTGGTCCAAATGCCTGAGAGCTAGAGAACCCAGTTACATAATTCCTCATCAGCTCTGAAGACTAGGGTGGTCATGTCCAGCCATAGAAGATAGATGCTCTGCTCAGGAAGAGCAAGAGAGGGCTCCTTTCCTCTGCTGTTTGTTCTGTGGGCCTTTAATGGCTTGAGTGAAGAGGATCCTCTTTAACCAGTCTGCCAGTTCAAATGCTGGTCCCATCTAGATGCCCCCAGAGGGAAAACAACAACAACAACAACAGAAAACTGGGTTCCACCAGCTATCTGGACATCTCCACCACACTGACAATAAAATTAACTTCATCCCCGGGGTTCTATGCATTTATTCAAAATCAGCTGCCTAGCTGGAGAGATGGCTCAGCCATTGAATAAGGCCCCCAAACGAAAAGACAAAATCAGCTGCCCACTCTCAGGTGGGCCAGAGCCAGAGTGAACTTCTTCACAGAGCTGGTGTTGAGTTATCAAACATCCCAATGAAAGGGGGGCAATACTATCATTCTGTGGCTCCTGGACAGGACCCTTCACACAAAGGGGTCAGCTGGGTCACTGGCTCCCGAGTCATGCGTGGGAGGACATCAAGACCTTTGCTGTGCACCTTGCACCCAGGTTGTTTATCTGTCCTGTCCTCTGATATGTTTTAGCCAATGATGATGTCAGCAGAGGCCTGAGAGTCCTCGTGTAGCCGGATCCACCACCTCTGCTTCTGCTGTTACCATAACACGCCTGGCACTCCAATGATACAAGAAGAGACATGTAGTACAGACGTGTCCCCCCACGGCCCTTCAACCTGCAGCGAAGGTGGAGCCTCTTCAGCCTGAAGCAGAGCCGAGGAGGAGCCCAGGTGGCATTAATGCAGCCAGCCTGCCACAGTGCATGGTGAGGGTTAATCAGCTGAGCTCTGAGGTGGCATGCTACAAGAGCAGTGCTGCTGCCATTGTGGACGGCCACTGCTGGATTTGGCCTGGGTTGGTGATCCTAGCAAAATACTAGAGGTTGTCATGAAATGATGGCCTGCTTCCTGGTTGAGCCACCACAGCTTCCAGGGTCTAGGATGGAACTTGCCCTGCCTTAGCCACCTAACATTGAGACAACACCGACCAGCTATGCCCACAGAGTATCCAGAGACACACAGTATGAATGGACTTCTCACATTCTCTCGGTTCTCTTTTCTATCAGTGCCACACTGAAATATCTCCGGCATTTTTCCACTTAGCACAGGACAGCAGACCCAAGAGTGGCCTTATCCCTAGTGTTTGAATAAATCCATCAATGAGTGCATCAGAAGGTCATTTTCAGAAATTGACAAATGGCGTGTGGGAGTTGAAAGGCACGCCATTTCTTGTATTTAATACATCTAAACACACCAATGACATTTTGAACAAATAAGCAAACTCACAGGAATTGGATTTTGATTGCATTTCTTTTAAAAGGTTGTTGCTGTGTTCAGTACTGACACACGGTCTAATGGGTTGCTGGGACTCCATGACCAAAGAAGAGGGAAAATTCCATTAAGTGTCCTGAGTCCTTTCCAAAATTGGTGTTAAGGGAAACCTGTTTGGCTTAAAAGAAATTTGTTCCTGGGACTAATAAACTTGCTTAATCAGTGGGAAGAATTGAAACTGGACTCTTTACTGCTGTACTGCTCAGAACTTTTAATATGCTAATGTACATTGTACAGCTCCGAGAGGGGGTATTAATATGCAGCATTTCCTAAGCCAACTTGGCCTGGAACCCTGAGAACTCTGTGTGCCTAGGACATCTGTATGATTCATATCAGCCCATGGAACACACTTGGAGAAACCCTGATCTTTTCCAAGGACCTAGGAAGGTAATGAATCATTCTGTCAGTTGCACAGTTACATTTAAATCTTACCACCCTGGCCCTAAATGGCCTATCTCAGTGGTTGGTCACCTTTTCATGGTTATAGCTTATTGAAGGGATTGAAAGACTCCAGGCCAGGGGCTGGAGGGAGTGGGGGTGGAAAGCCACTAAACAGGTCAGAAATAATTTCAATGAAAACACTTCTTTGGCTGAACAAAGGCTCACAAGTCTATTAAAAAAATCCACAGTTGTGCCGTTATTCCCTACAACACTGGGTCTTTTCTAGAACTTAGTGATGGACCCAAGCTAGCACTGCAAAGAAACACTGGGTTTTGGCCTGCCTGCCTGCCTGCCAGGACCTCACCCCCTTTAACTCTTCTTGCTCAGAAGCCGAGCACCTCACCGCCAGATAAGCTGCAGCCACATTGAGATTTACATATAACGAAGCAAAGTCAGACAGGTGAAGTTCACAGCTCACCTGCTGGCAAACTGGCAGGAACCCCAGAGCCAGTGGTGACAGGCCGTGTGGTGGTACATGTATATAAGGGACAGATGATTGCCCTTCCCTCAACTGTACCAACACCGAACTTAGATGTATTTCCAAGCAAACAAAAACAAAAGAAAAATGCCTCCAGCCTCCTCGGCCCTCCAGGTCACTACAATATGTGGTGATTATTGCAGCCAATTCATCCATGCATCCTGGTGACAGCCTGCATAGAGAAGCCGTGATTTGGATACACATCCAGCAAAGGTCCTTGTGTTAAAAGCTTGGCCGCAGCCCATGGCAGTAGAGGTGGAGCCTGGTGGGAGGCCTTTCCATCAAGGACTGTGTTCCTAAAGCAGACAGGAGGACACTGACTCCTCCTCTTTCTTTTTTCAAACCAGGCCAGCACACACTCCCACTGTGATGTGCTACCTCACCACAGGTCCAAATTCAATAAAATCAACTAACCATATTCTTGAAACCTCCAAGACAATGGGCCAAAACAAATGTTTCTTCCTTTTTAAAACGATTGTCTCGGGTCTTTTGTTACAGTAGCACGGAGCTAACTAAAACATGGCAGTCAAATGTGCATATATTTAACTTTCAACATAGTGTGTGATGGCATAGGGCTGTACCTGATACTTTACCACTCAGTGAACCCTCCTGCCCTGGAAAGGAGGAGGCAAGGTGACTTGAACATAGAAGGCAACCTGTGAAGCAACATTCAAATACAAGAAACGTTTACAGCACACATACAGATATGTAGCAAACTCAGATACAGGAAGGTTTTGTCCAAAAACGGGATGGTAAGGAGAGGCCATTTTACAAGAATCCATATTAACCGCTGAGTTTGAAAAGCCAGCAGGAAAGAGGAAGAATTGCCAATAATAAAACAGTGTCTGAAAGATAAGGATGGATGGCTTCTGTCTATGAAATCCCATTCCTAGGAATCTCTGAGAAGAAGAAAAATCACCCCAAGATCAACAAGCATGACCTGCAAGGATAATAACAGTAAAATAATAACTCAGAAATTAATAGCACTGGCTGATCTTTCAGAGAACCTGCATTTAGTTCTCAGTACCCACATGGCAGCTCACAACCATATGTAACTCCAGTTTTAGGGTATCTGCTGCCCTCTTTTGGCCTTTGCAGACATCAGGCACACACATGGTACAGACACACATGCAGGCAAAACACAAATATACATGAAAATAAGTTAATTAATTAAAACATTTCAAATTGGCTATAAAAAGCAGTCCAGTAAATCACTGTGCTGTCTGTATGACATGATGGAGATGCCAAAAATTATGATGTGTCTATTGACATCAAAAAACATCTGTAAGTTGGCATTAGAACAAACACCTGATGGAAAATGAGGTGTAACTCCTTGTAGGAGATACTGTGCATGTTCACGAGTGAGGCCACTGTTCTCTAAGAACACTTTCCAAGAGCTTTGTTTCCATGGCTGCTGTTGTACTTTTTGGTATGGTTAGGATTAGTCCACAATAAACAATAAATATAGGTTTAAATACATTTTTTGTTTTGTTGGAGATGGGGTCTCACTAGGTGGCCCGGGTTGGACTGGAACTCACTACTGGGATTGTAGAGGCATGCCAAAATGCTTTTAAAGAGCACAGTAAAGGGGTCGAGCAGACAGTGGGGCACCAGTTCTGACAGAAGGGCAGAGCGGGTATCTGGAAAAGAAGATCAGAGCAAGCATGGAAAATCCTGCCGCATGTGGGCTTCAGTTGGTGAGCGTCTCTCCAGCCCAGCATCAGTTCTTAGTAGACGGTAATGAAAACAACTGCCGTTAGAAAAAGTGAGTGGGTGCTCTCTCACCACGGTTTATCCAGGTTTATTGAAATTTTAATGTAAGGACTGGCACATGGTTCAGTGCACTGACCAACAGAAATGAGGCTCTAGGTTCAGAACCCAGTGCTGTAAAATAAAAACCTTAACACACACACACACACACACACACACACACACACACACACACACACACCACTCAGAGTTCCATTTTGCAATGGTCTCTCTCTTCCTCCATGGACTCAGATTTTACTTCTACAGCTTGGCCTCAGCACAGATCAATGGCCCGAAACTGACACACTTGATTCCCCAATTCTCACAAATTTTAACAACTATACAAACAAATGATCCCCAAATCTCTTACATCTAAACTTGCTCTGCTCTATACTTCCAAAAGTCTCATCTCTAAGGTTCTACTTCCCAGTCTTAAAAATCTTTTATCTCTATTGATTTCTCTGCACTCTGACTATGCTATAAACTCTATCTCAGAACTTGTAAATTCCTTGGGCATGGTTTAAAATCTATAAAACCTGTAACAAAATTTGGCTTAAAACTTTTAACTAAAGGCTTATAATTAAAATCTATACATGGTTATAAATATGATTCAACTCTGGTTTAGAATATACTGTATATGTAACTTAGATTCAATTCTTATTTAGGAAAATAGATGTTTTTAAATAGCAACCATGTGGCTCTCCTCCATCTTGGCTGGTGACTCATCAAGATGAAAGCAGCCACATGGCTGGCAACCATCTTTACTAAGGTTAAAGAATACATGCCATGTGACTTCACCATCTTAAGATGACCACATGGCATAAAACAACAATTATAAAACTCCCCAGTCCTACTGAGTCCTTAGTTTATCGTTGTATCTCCTTTTAGACTAAGGAAACAACAGGTCTCTAAAATTTTTTGGATTGGTATAGATTTTTGTACTAAGCAACAATTATAAAACTTCTTAGTCCTTATGAGGTCTCTGTTTATCATTGTATTGCCTATTTTAGACTAAGCAAACAACAGCAGGCCTCCAAAATATTTTGGATTGGTATGGATTTTTGTATGATGAAAAATTTTAAGGTTCTAAAAGTCTACTCAGATTAATAAGAGCTAACTTAGAGATTGACACTTTACTTACGTCTTTGCTACTGTTCAACGCCAGGCTTCTAGAAAATTTAGATAAATAACATGTTTCATAAATTAGGCATATTTGATAAATAAGATTCCTAAGGTCTACTCAGGTTCACAATAATATTTGTCTAGCTTCTTTGTCTTTGCTCACTTTGTTAAGCTTTAGCTATTTGAATAAACTAAGTCATACAAAAAAACTATGATGTTCTATAATGGTACATTATAAAAAGATCAGTAAAGTTACCAGTCTCTCTGTGAACTAAAGTTTACTGCATTTATGATTTATTTTGATGCTAAAGGATCTTCAATTAAATCTTCAACTCAAATTTTTAAAGCTTGACCGTAACAGGAATAAAGCTGTAAAATCCTAACTTATATATAAGCTACTAACTTGTAAACTTTTCATTAAGTAATGGGCCTTCTTTAGTCTCCTGTATGTGTTTTCCAAGTTAAGACTAAAGGCAAGTAAATAAGATACACTTAATAGATAGATGGTCCTCAAACTCTTCAGAGATTTGTTGAATATGGCATTTAAAATGTTTAATAGTTACAGAAACAAACGCCCCTTCCTAATGGGAGCCCAATGGTCTCCAAAGAAGGCAGATGGGGCATGTCCACTCCACCTGTATTGTGGTGATACTAACCATTGAGCGAAACTGCCCCAATGCCTTGCCTGCTGCCAGGGCTCTGCTCAAACTGCATATACTTTTGGGTTAAGTGCCCTACTCTACCTGGTCAAAGTAAGGTCAGATTTCCCAAGTTCCTTTACTAGAAAAATTCCTCAGACCTGGGCCTGACAGCAGAGGGCTCAGTGCTCTGTGCGGCAGCTTAAGATTAAACGCTGTTAAATATTACCAACATCATATCACTGCTAATATTATCATAGTCATGGCCTGTCCAACAGCCGAAGACCTACGACTATTGCCTCAACAAAACTATGGAGACCATCAGAGCCCGAGGCAACTTCTCCAGGTTATGGGGAAGTCTGTCATTTTAATTGACACATAGACCATCTCAATTATACTTCCAGCTATAATTTATCCTTTTAAATCTCTGGGATATTGACTAACTGTAGCTTTAACAGCTGCAAGCATATCAGCTCCTTCCCCAAGGCTTCAGCTGCCTTCTCACTTCTCTTCATAAGTAAAATCAGGCCTCAAGCTTCACTCTCCTAGACTAGCTGAGAAAGGCAGATTACCTTGCTACCAGACTCTAAAAAGATATAAATTCACAAAACAGGTTTCAAAGTAACTTTCTATTATTCTTTTATATAAAGGAACTTGCTTTACAGTGACTGCTGTCAATAATCAACCACCTGTGTCTCATGGTAAATAATTAGTGAAAAGCCTCCATACCTCAATATTAAGCCTCTCTGCTGACAGTAATTCAAATCAGACTGGATCAAACTGAATTAAGAAAAAGCTCAGGTTTAATGGGTAAAATGCTCTCAGATGATTTTCCAGCCCCTCACAGGAAACGGGGAAGAGAGACCAAAAAAACCACGTGTCTGTTCTCTGGGGGCAGTTTAAATACCCTGTAGGAGTGGTCTTGAGCATCCCTGGGGGAGGAGCCATGTTTGGTGGGCTTTCTGAGATGAGGCAGGGTTTGGAGAGAGGAAGATGGGGGAGGCGGGCTGAGGTGGAGCTTCCACCAGAACAATTAGATGAAAAAAAAATTGAGGTTTAGCCGGGCGGTGGTGGCGCATGCCTTTAATCCCAGCAGCACTCGGGAGACAGAGCCAGGCGGATCTCTGTGAGTTCAAGGCTAGCCTGGTCTACAAAGCGAGTTCCAGGAAAGGTGCAAAGCTACACAGAGAAACCCTGTCTCGAAAAACCAAGAAAAACAAACAAACAAACAAAAAATTGAGGTTTATATAAGTTCAGAGGGTCTAAGAAAATGTTCTAAGGCATATAAATACAAGTTGTAAAAATCTGAGGATATAAAAGAATAAGCAAGTTGTGATGGTCTTAAAGTGTTTTAAGGTGTATAGATGTAAAAAAAAAATAAGAAGAAGAAATGTTGCCAGGTGGTGGTGGTGGTGGTGGCAGCAGCGGCAGCGGCGGCGGCGGCGGCAGCGGCAGCACACACCTTTAATCCCACCACTCGAGAGGCAGAGGCCAGTGGATCTCTGTGAGTTCGAGACCAGCCTGATCTATAGAGCAAGATCCAGGACAGGCACGAAAACTACAGAGAAACCCTGTCTCGAAAAACCAAAACAAAACAAAAACATATATGATAAATGCTTTCCCTCACTATGTATGTATAGCTATTGCTTTACTAAGACTTCAAAAGTTCAGAATTTTAACAATCAACAGAGTTCTGATAAGCTGTTAATCCAGCTCTGGTAAAGCACTGCTAATATTATCATAGTCACAAGCTCAAAATTTTAAATTTCCTTTGTTTGTTTCCTAAGAATGGATTTAAAGCGCTTCTCAGTCATGCTAAGAACATCTCTGTCCAATCCGTATATCCAACCCTCAGGAAAGAATGTTCATGCTTTTAACCCTAAATCATTTGTCGGGTTCCCAAGCTTTTTCTATGACTCAACGGCATGAGTCTACTGCCTTTTTTACAATGTGGATTTCAGTACAGATTACAAACAGTGGTAATGCTAACATATCTAAAACTTTCACCTCTTTTTGTAAACTTAAAAAAAAATTCTTGTAAGCTTCAGGGAATTGACTTGGATCCATTTCTCACAGGTCAAATAGATTCCAGATGAGTACTGGCAATCAACAATCTGTTTCCCCACCTGCCTATTCTTGAGGATGGAATCTCTCTGTCCCCTGGTCTTGGGACTCCCCTCCCCCAACTAAGAGGACCTTGGGTCTAAAAGTTTCAAGTGTACACCCAAGATAAAAATTGTCCCTTAAACTCCTTAACTTTACCTTCTCTCCCTAGTCTATCTGTGTCAGCAGATTTCAAATCAACTACAGACTGCTCTAGGTGTTCCCTCAAAATCTGCATCCCAGACAGCTTCAAAGCAGATAGCCTCAGATGGTCCTGCCTTATAAAGTGCTCCAAAATGTTGTCTGCACTTCCCTAGCCACAGATGGTCCTGCAGAGCCTGTGCAACAACTGAAACAACCTGCTCTTCCCTGATGGGGCCAGCAATTTGGCTTTCATGCCCTGTCCCCCAACAACAACACTCCAATGTCAGCAGGAAGTATCATAGAGAAGACTGAGTTGTCCCTTATCATTTATTTATTATCAACAAAAGGCTGGGTGTTAGGTTTCAAACCTGGGACAAATGGCTGAGGTGCCTATTTAATGTACCAAATCGGACCTGGCCACCAGGTTCTCCCTGCAATCCCTCAGCCCTATCTATTAGGGGCCTTTCTGGCTGGCATACCCCTGGGCTGCCCTTCCCTATATAATCCAGCCATTGTGGTAACCTGGCCCTTTTGTCTACTCTCTTTGGGGCATCCTGTCTGCTGCACCTGGTCCCCTCTCTTCCCTCTCCTTTCCCCTCCTTGTCTCCTCACATGGCTCAGTGTCATGTCTACTCTGGACTATCAGAATTATCCCAGGGGCATGCCCTGAGAAGATCCCTCCCAGAGTCCTGGAGAAGACTCTATGGCCAGTGATGGAGTAATCTGAGGAATCTAAGTACACTGAGCGCTTTTGTCCGTCCACTCTATTTCTCTAGGACAAAGTTCAGTTCCGTTCTGACACTCAGTTCCTCTCTTTCCCTTCTTTTTCTGTCCTCTCATAGCCCTAGTAATAACTAAGCTCTTATGCTCTCAACCTCATCCTCATCTTCTATTCCTCCATCCTCCATCTTTCCTTCCTCTCCTCCTGATCTGACCCATCCCTGCTCATCCAAAAACTCTGCCCTATTCTCCCTTCTCTGGCCACACAACTATGCTCGGACCAGGAATTCTGCCCCAGCCTTCACTCCACCTAAATATGCAAAAAAAAAACCCTTTTGTTGTGAGTCAAAGCTCTGGAATGCCACCAGGCCTGAAGGAAAGGGATGGTCTGAGCTTCATTAGCACAAGAAACAAAGCTATGCATCTACATTCCCCCTGTCTCTTAAACTCTGTAGGGGTGTTATCTAGTACAGATCAGCAGTAGGTCTGAGAAGCTTATACCATTTGCCTTTAAGGCCTAGTAGTATATGAGCACACAAGAAATTCATAGCAGAAGACAGCTGATACAGTAAAAGCTGAATAACACCAAATATTCTCTGATATATGGCTTCCCTCTAGAAAGATTCCTCGATCTTTCTAGATATAGCTTTATTATATACAGATGACTCTCTATAATATTTTCTTGTGGCTTGCAGCACTAGACTCTCCCAGAAGTTCCAGACTCTGGCTGTGCTCTCCAATATATCTATAATAAACTTTCGCCTCCACCATACCTAGGAGCACTCATGTCCTCTTGAATACCAAAGGAAAATTGGAAAACAGAACTGTTCATGAAAACTTCCAAGTTTAGGGGTGAGAGAAGGAAAGAAAGTCCCTTACCACACAGGACCAGACCCATATTCCAATGGCACCCTTGAACTCTCACCTGGTGCCTCATGGACATCTAAACCTTAACCTAAGCACAGTATAATTCTTGGTCATCCCAACCCCTGTATAAGAAATCTAACACCTCAACTACCCATACAGGAAGTTAATATATGACCTTTAACATGAATAAATCAAGCAATCACTTAGTTCTGCTATTTTATACTGAAAGCATTTTAGTATTGTCAACAGTGGAAAAGACAAAGGATTGTACTGTCAGTTCTGTTACTGTAACAAAATGCCCAAGGTAATCAACCAATAAAGAATAAAGGATTATTTATAGTTTTGCTCCATGATTCGCTGGCCCTAGTGTTTTGAGCCTCCTAAAAGAGAACATGGCAAGAACATTCATCATATGGCCAGGAAACAAAGAAAAAGTTAGGTGTAGGGTCCTACAATCTACTTCAAGGGCACATCTAGTGACAAAGCCTTTTCAATAGACTTCACTTCTCAGTGGTTCTATCAACTCCCCAAGTGCCACTTTGGGGAATACAACATTGCTAAGGGGAAGGCAAGTCCCTCTGTCAAGGACATGACCCAGAAGCTGCTCACATCACACACCACTTCCTCTCACATGCCACTGACCATAACTAGGTCACACAGTCATAAATAGCTATAAGGAAGTCTTTTTTTTTCTACTAAGATAGGAATCAAGGACTGGCCACCTTCATTCACCACAGTTACAGTCCAGCATGTAGCATAGGATCAATCCCATCTGCATAGAAGACATCTCCACACTCACACACATACTGTTGGAAGTGTGGGAGGGTGTTTACAAAACATGAAGATTTCAAATACATTTTACTTTCAATTTTTCTGTATTAAAGATACCTTCTTTTTTAAAAAGATGAATTTTATTTTTATTTATGTGTATCTGGTATGGTGGTGGTGGTGGTGGTGGTGGTGGTGGTGTGTGTGTGTGTGTGTGTGTGAATTATCATGCTCAAGTGTGTGTGTATGCCCACCAAGGCCTAAAGAGGGTATTGGATCCCCTGGAGATGATTACAAAGTGGTTGTGGGCTGCTTGGTATGGGTGCTGAGAACCAAACTCTGCAAGAGCAGCAAGTACTGTTAATGGCTGAGCAGTCTGCCCAGGCCCAGGAAGTAGCTTCTTATAATTGGACATAATTTTACACCTAAGTGAACCACACAAACTAAACATCTGAAGGAAGACATGTGATCAGGCATCACAGGTTAGCTCCCCAGGAAACAGTCTCTGAGTCTGAGATGAGAGGGCAAGTAGCCTCTTGGGGTGTGTACAGGAATCAACACCTGTCATGGAAGCAGGAACAGCTGGAGGGAAGAGTTGAACTGCAACCTAGGCTCTCCTAATTGAGGGATAGCTCAACCATCAGTCATTGGATGCTCAAGGCATTCAAGGAGAAAGCAAAACCTCAGCCAAGGCCACTTTCTGCCTA
This sequence comes from Peromyscus aztecus, assembly GCA_902168405.1. NCBI lineage: Eukaryota > Metazoa > Chordata > Mammalia > Rodentia > Cricetidae > Peromyscus > Peromyscus aztecus. Next base: position 15,885 of record CABHPQ010192315.1, on the reverse strand, counting down.
GGGTCATTCAAGGCAGGGACTAGGTAAGAAACCATCAGTAGCTACTGCTCAGTTGATGAAATGTTCTTCTGTGCAGACCAGGTCTGTGTGGGTGCCACAACACTGGGTGACACCAGGGACAGGCAAGAATGGCATTCCTTTGGAAATGAAGGAAAAGAAAATCAGAGATAGTATAGCACATACTGTGTACCACAGGCCCGTCACTCTGTGTGTAATCCTAGTTGATCTCAGTAGTCTTGCAAGCTGATTGGTTAAATCCATCATATGTCAAGGTTAATGCTCTTAGAGACACTTATTCAAGAAGAGGAGGCAGATGAGTAGTAGAACTAAGATATAAACCCAGACAGGGATCCTTTGTCTGAAGCTTTTTGCCGCCTTCAGAACTAAGTCACCAAGATGAGGCTTCCTTGGCATCAACTGGGATGAAATCTGCTAACAGCTTGGAGGAAGACCTTTAAAGCCTCCCTGGCACAAGAACAGGGAAGTGAAAAGCTCTGGGGCAGGACGGACCTGCTCCAGCAGGTTAACAGTAGAAGGCAGAACTGCTTTATGCAGTTAGCTAGATCTATTTTGCATCCTCCTTGGGAAAGATGCGTCTGCTTCTAGCACTGAAACTCTTGGCAAAAGAGTACAAACAGAATCTCAGTAGGAGTAAATATCAGACAAACTCGAGCTGAATAGTCCTATAAAATAACCAGCCTGAACTTCAAACCACCAAACAAAACATCAAGGTCAGGCCAGGCAAAGGAATGCCAAGGAAATGTGCAGATGAAAGTGTACTAGGCTTTTTCTTTTGGGCCACCAACCAGCTCCCAAATCATGACACGAAGGCTTACTACTAGTTATGAATGCTCGGCCTTAGCTTAGGCTCATTTCTTGCTAGCTCTTATAACTTAACCTGTTTCTCTTTATCCAGGGCTTCCTACCTTTTCTTTCTGTATGTACTACTTTTCCTGCTTCTTCCATGTCTGTCTGCCTGGCAGCTGCCTGGCTGGCCCTGGGTGTCTCCCTTTTTTTTTTCTCCCTCATTCTGTTCTCCTTCTTTTCTCTCGTTCTTCTCAAGCCTAGACTTTTCCTACTATTTAGTCTCTCTGCCCACCAGCCCCACCTATCTCTCTCCTGCCTAGCCATTCAGCTTTTTATTAGACCAATCAAGTGCCTTAGACAGGCAAGGTGAAACAAATGCAACACATCTTTACACAATTAAATAAATGCAGTACAAACAAATATAGCACATCTTTATATCATTAACAAAGGCAGCATAAACAAATGTAACACACCTTTACATAGTTAAATATTCCACAACATGAAAGGAGACCAAACAGAACTGCCAGGTAAATGTAATGGTAGTCATGGACTGGGGAGGACTCTTAGGAGCTAGGACAATTCTTTCATAGACTGCATGTGCCTCTGTACTGATAGGGGGCTGTGCAGGTGCATGCCACAATCATAGTTTTGATGGCAGTGTTAAGCTTCCCGGTGTTGATGGTTACACCATGGATATATATAAAAGACCATTCCTGTTCCTAGGACTACATGCTTAAGCAATTTAGGGACTAGGGTGAGGGTCACATCACAGTGTTTGGTATTTGTTCTTAGTCCAGTTTCTCTGTCTTAGTTAGGGTTTCTATTGCTGTGAACAGACACCATGACCATGGCAACTCTTATAAAGAAAAACACTTAATTGAGGCTGGCTTACAGTTTCAGAGGTTCAGTCCATTATCATCATGGGGGGTAGCATGGTGGCATGAAGGTAGACATGGTACTGGAGGAACAGCTGAGTGCCCTACATCTTGAAGGCAACAGGAAGTCAATAGAAACACTGGGCAGTATCCTGAGCATAGGAAACCTCAGTCCACCCCCACAGTGACATACTTCCCCCAACATGGCCATACCCACTCCAACAAAGCCACACCTCCTAATAGTGCCACTCCCTATGAGATTATGGGGACCAATTACATTCAGACTACCACACTACCTATTTTTTTTTTTTTAAAAAAAAGAAGTTTATTTGACTCACAGTTCTAGATGCTGGAGAGTCCAAGATCAAGTGGCTGAATTTGGGGAGAGCCATTGTAGAACACAGAAGGCAAGTGGGCAACATGTGACCTGGCTCTGTAACAAGCAGCCTTAGAAGCAGCTGATCCACCCCAAAGAGAAGAACACTCCTGAGACAGTATTAAACTGTTCATGAGGCTCTATCCCACAACCCAAAGCTATCCCGCTAGCCCCCACCTCCCAACAATGCTGGATTTAAGAAGTGCATTTCAACAAGAGTACTTTTGTGAGGGAAAACCATGTTTAAACTACAGCAATTCTCAAATATTAGGAAACTGGAATTACATGTTACAATTTATAAGAGGTGAGTGAGGCTGGGCAGTAGTGGCACACACCTTTAATCCCAGCACACGGGAGGCAGAGCCAGGTGGATCTCTGTGAGTTTGAGGCCAGCTTGGTCTACAGAGCGAGATCCAGGACAGGCACCAAAACTACACAGAGAAACCCTGTCTCAAAAAACCAAACAAACAAACAAACAAACAAAAAAAAAAAAAGGTGAGTGAGGATTGCTTTAGATAGATCAGTAAACCGAAAATTGACCCTTAGGAAAAATCTTAGAATGTATTTTCAAATAAATGGTTTGCAAACACATAGAAAATATTGTTAGGATCTCTATAGGCCAATAGGAACACACACACACACACACACACACACACACACACACACACACACACACACCAAATATAGACAAGTCACATCAAACTAACTTCATTATCCTTTTTAATATAAAGGAATTATTATAGGTGGAATGAACTTGGGTTTGGCAGTTCTTACTCTGTTGTTGAAAATGTTCTGTGAATAAGATAATACACCTGAGGGATTTTACATCAGCTTGCATCACATCCCTCAAAGAAAATTGGCAGGTCATTGTTTACTTAAAGCTGCTGTTTGGATGGGGGGGGGGGAGCTTAAACAATAGGAGCTGCTGTTTCACAGTTCTGAAGCTATAGGTTCAAGATCAAGATGTCAACAGAGCTAGCTCCTGAGGGCCAAGAAGAAAGGATTATGTCCCAAGCTTCTCCTTGGTTTGTAGAGGGCCATCTTCATGTTCATGTGGCAGTCTGTGTGTGTGTGTGTGTGTGTATGTGTGTGTGTGTGTGCCTTTCTCCAACTTTCCCCTTCCATACTGACATTCATTAGCCATATAAGCAGAGCCTACTCAGAGGACTCGACGTCTGCTTGAGTGCCCTTGTGCACCCCATCTCAAATAAGACCACATTGTAAGGCACAGAAGTTAGGATTCCAGCACATAAATTTAAGAGGTCAATTCAACCCTTAATAAGGAAAGAGAATCTAAGACAGTGTCTCAAAGTTCCTTTCTTTATTCCTTCCTCCCTACCTTCTTTCAACTCTATTGTGACAATACAATTAGGGGAAATACTGAAATTAGTGTCTAAGGATGGAAAGGAAAAATAATAAGTAGAGACTTATGAAGGAGGAAGTACAGAAATATAAAAGTGGAGGATGAGGTTTCTGTGATCAGCTCCCTGGGTGCTGAATGGTCCTGAGACACAGCAGCCTCTCGGCTGGCATGAGAATTGAGGAGAGAATGAGCAAAAGGCATTATGCAAACTGCAAGCCTCACAGAACCCTCTAATCACTGGCACTGCCACCTGCTTGGAGGGTTAAATAAGAGTTGGGGGGGGAGCAAAGCCAGAGTGAGCGAGCGGGATGCTGACTGCAGTTCAATCAGTGAGCAAGATGGGCCTGCCTTTTCTGCTACCGCTGTTTTGATCAGTTTTGGGAGATGGGGATTTACTAATTTACAAATCTAATTGTGTGCTAATTTTTGAAACCTATTCGGGAGAATCCCATCTATTTCCTATAAGAATAGAAAGGAGTTTAGACATTTAGTACTTGGAGAGATCCTACACAGTATTGTTCTAGAAACTGTCTTTTCATTAGCCCTGCCCAGTGAGCCAAGGGGGTCATTACAAACCCCTATATTTCTTTGCTCTTACACTTCCTTACAGAAAGGGGGTCCATTCCTCTGCGTCTCCCAGTAAAGATGTCTGCCCTATCAGCTGGTTGCTGTTCTTCCCGACTTCTTCAGCCTTGGTTCTTCATCTCCTTTCCTTTACAGTGCTGGGAATCTCTCCCTTTCCATCAATAATTTGCTTTTCTTTTTTAAAAAATAAACTTAAGCTCCTGTCCTAACATATTTTTGCCTGAGCCTGAGGCACTCTCAGGCCTGCTCGGTGTTTGCCAGGTGTGACCCACAGGATCATCATCTGCAAACCCATCTTCTCAAAGTCAGAAACAGCTAGGAAATGCTTTGTCTCTTAGCTGCAGGCTTTGCTAGAATCTTTAATGTCACATTCTGATTCTCCAAAAAGGGACATACAGCCCAGAATTTCCTGAATGCTCTAACTTGAAACATATTTTCTAGATCATCTGCAGAAACTAGCAGCCTCCGTCCACTATGGCTGGTCTGCACACAAAGTTTCCACTTTCTGTTGGTCTGTTCCCTCAATCCTTTCTTCTTGGATGTAGAGCTAAACTATATCTCTCAACCTTCCTGTAGCTAGAGAGAACATGTGGCACAGTCCTTTAAAGTAGCTGATGAATAGAATAAGACTTGCCTCATCTACATCTGACTTCCACAAGACTCTCAGTCTTTTCTAAGCACTTTCTCCTCAAAGTTCCTGACCACCGTGTATAGAAAAATGTAAACGGATGTTTCCTATTCCTACTGCCTGGTCCCAAATAACAAGAGGCTGAATATAAATATAAATATAAATGATCATATGATAGCTCAGGCTTGTTACTAGCTAACTCTTACACTTAAATTAACCCATATTTCTATTTATGCTTTGCCACATGGCTCATGGCTTGTTACCTTATTTTCCACATGCCCTACTTGTTTGGCACCTGGTTGATGTCTGAACCGACTCCGCCCTCCTTCTTCCCATCTTTCTCAGTTTGGCTTTCCTGCCCATCTACCAGTCTGTCAGCTTTTCATTAACCAATAAGAGTAATATTATTCATAGTATAGAAAAGGATTGTTCCACAGCATTTCTCCCTTTTTAATTAAAAAAGGTTTTAACCTTAATATAGTAAACTATATATAATATAATATATATAGTAAAACTATATATAATAAAAACAGTAAGTAAGAATTACAGTAATAATATCCAATCCATTTGCATTTGGCAAAATTAGAGAAAATACTTAATTATCTCTCTTGGTGAGTCTAAAGTTTTGTATCTAATTTATTTTCTATGATAACTAAGGAAAATTATAATTTAACCATTTAAATTATAGTCTTCAACTCCATCAGAGACTCCAGAAGGGTGAAATGTTACTTAATAACAGGGACATCTCATTGGCTGGACAGTCACCCAAAGTTCCTCTGTAACATTGGGGCATCCAACTCTGGTCTACAGGCCTAGCATATCTGACAGACTTCTCTGTGAAGCAGGGAACTTTGAAAGACAGTCCTACCTTGTCTTGGCAAAGTTCAGCAGTCACCTTTTTTGTGTCCTGCTGGTCCAGTTTGGACAGTAACTATCAGCAACTGAGGCAAGGGCAGTTTCTTTGCCCACATGGCTAGCTTTTGTCATAAAGAAAACAAACTCCATATGTAGTTTCTTCAATGCTCATCATCCTCTTTGAAGTAATTGGCACTGCCAGGAGCCAACATATCTCACTGTTGAGAAAAGTCTAAGTTCTTAAAACATTTTAAATGCCATATTTTGTAGGTCTTTGAAATGTTTGAAGATTGCCTATCTATCTGAAATATACCTCTGTATGACTCTGAGAACCTAACTAACATGTCTATAAGTTTGTTATTATAGATGACTATTAATCTGTAGTTCTTAATTACATATTACATTTTTAAATGAACTGCGTAAACATAATACTCTATAAAGGAGTAGAAATATATATACAGTATAACAAAATTAACTTTAAACTTGTATCAATAAACCAAAGTCTATAATAATATAAAATGTCAGATTAATAGTTGTTTTTTGGATTAAAGTAGATTCAATAATCTACTGTTTTATCCTATCATTTCTATATCCCCCCCCTTTTTCTTTTCAGAACAAGATCCCTGAATCTAATCACCTTTGTTTAATGTTTTTCCTGACCATTATCCATAACAACTTGTAACCAACCCCTCTAAGTGATAACATTCATCATTTATTTTGGGGAATAGGGGCATAGTTCTCTAGACTACTTCCTATTGATTGGGGGTGCTAGTAATCTCGGGGGGGGGCTGAGAAAATTTAGGATTATGGTCAAGTACTGACTAGAGTATTCTGTGAAAATGTATCATCTCAGCCAGCAGCCTTAAAGCTGTTCTGGATGCAGAACTCAGACGAAACTGTAACAGAGGTGCTCTGAAACACTGGATCATCTGGGCCATTTGTTCCCATCAGAGATTTTTCAGGGGGTCTTCCTCAATCAAACCTGATTTTTCTTAACCCAGAATGAATTCAGTACTTCTCATTTCCTGTGGAAATAAAAGCAGAACTTCTTTCCTAAAGTAACATATCTTTTGACTTAAATTTTGAAGTCAAGATATCTTTTAAAATATATAGGTTGGTTTAATCTAGCAGAATTCATAATCAAATGTCCCTTAGTAGTTATCATTTGCTCATTAGTAGTTAAAAAATTTAAAGACAACACAATAACATACAGTATCCAGACTTTCTGTGTATTTTCCATCTTTACATGTATTATTCTTTATTACTTTATTCCTTTTTAAAGGACTTTATTTTATTTTAAAACTATATTTTTAAGCCGGGCGGTGGTGGCACACGCCTTTAATCCCAGCACTCGGGAGGCAGAGGCAGGTGGATCTTTGTGAGTTTGAGGCCAGCCTGGTCTCCAAAGTGAGTTCCAGGAAAGGCACAAAGCTACACAGAGAACCCTGTCTTGAAAAACAAAAACAAAAACACTATATTTTAAATCTAAGACTGTATATATTTTTTTCCTCTCTCTCCCAAGCCTATGCATATTTTTTAAACACACTGTGACACATTTAGAGACTCTTTTTGTCTAAATCTGTCCTTACTGTGCATCTGTAGCTTTTTCTTTCTGCATGAGCAAAAAAGAACTACTGTGTAACTTAGTTCATGGCGTGCTGGTGTTGGCTCCTCCTCCTTGGTCCCCTGAGAGTCTAGTCTCATGGTTGGAGGTATGTTTACCATTAGATCTGGGAGCTATGTTTATTGCCCCAACTCTAAGAAGTTTCTAGGTCCATGCCACCAGCTGCTCATAAACACCATATAAGTGTTTGGTAGTAGGACCTCTTAAAAGAGCCGCCTGTTTTTGCTGCTAGCATCAAGCCAGAAAGCCATCTCTTAAAGGAGCCACACCTCTGCTCACCGACAGCAAACAGAGCCCACCAGAGAAAAGGCAGCTACCAAGAAGCTGTGCTTGACTCCATTCTTGTGTGTCTAGAATCTTTTTTTAAGCTTTATCAGGTTTTATGTGGAAATTTCAGCCACAAGTTGGAATGCCATATCTCTCTATGACCCTGAGAACCTAACTAACATGACTATAAGTTTGTTATATAGATGACTATTAATCTGTATTTTTAATTATATATTACATCTTTAAATGAACTGCATAAACATAATACTCTATAAAAGAGTAGAAATATATATACAGTATAACAAAATTATGGATGTTTCCTGTCCCAACTGCCTGGTCCCAAATAACCGACTCAGAGGATGAATGTGAATATAAATGATCAGATGATAGCTCAGGCTTGTTACTAACTAACTCTTACACTTAAATTAACCCACATTTCTAGTTAAGCTTTGTTGCGTGGCTCATGACTTGTTACCTCATTTTTATACATGCCCTGCTTGTTTGGTGGCTAGCTGGCATCTCTCCCTATTCTGGCCTTCTTTTTCTCATCATTCTCAGTTGGGCTTTCCTGCCTAACTTCCTACCCAGCTACTAGCCTGTCAGCTTTTTATTAACCAATGAGAGTAATACATATTCATAGTGTAGAAAAGGATTGTTCTACAGCAAGAAAACTGCTTTAAATGGCTTGATCATCTGAAACAACATTAAACTCATAAAGTAGGGGGTAGGGTAAGCTCTGTTCCAGCCTCAACTCAGTAACTTTATTCCATCATAGGTATTTTTACTCTTGCAGGGGCCCTTGTGAAGGTCATTCACTAATCCTGCAGTTGTCTTTCACGCTCCAACCTCTTCTCTAATACTTGGCACCTTATTTCTCCCTCTACACATTTCTTTGCTGATCATGCCTTTCTCGTAACATGTTTCTCTAGACTCTCCATCCTCTACTTGGCACCTTATTTCTCCCTCTACACGTTTCTTTGCTGATCATGCCTTTCTCGTAACATGTTTCTCTAGACTCCTCAAATAATTTTTGACTGATCTTCCTGACCTCATTCTCAGTTCCATACAGAAAGCATCTTGGTGACCTCTGTGTATTAAATTAGTAGAACATAACAGGGCAGGACAGTGCGGGTGTTCTATCTTTTATTTTTACTGAGGTTTAACTAGAATTTGATCTCCTTGATGGAGAATTCCATGGAAGATTATCCAGCTCTATTCTCGGAACCCAAAGTGAAGATGTCCTAGCTAACTTATCTTAGCTTCTGTTGAACTATCTGTTTGTGAAGAACCCCCTCCAACTAACCACTTATTTAGCGTCTGTTAAACTGCTTGCTTCTGCCAAGCCTCCCTGCAGCTGCCAAGTGAGATGCCAAGACATGATTTCTGCCTTTAAAAATCCCACGTTCTGGACACTCAAGGGCACACCTAGGTCCCTGAACACTTGGGTATAGTCCCAGCTAGCTGGTATAAAGACTTTCAATTGCCTATAAATTGTGTCTGCATGGTCATCTCTGGTGAACTCTCCATAACAGTATATTTCTAGAATACTCCAGAAACTTGAAATTAATGCCTGTGGGATGAAGAGCTGGGAGTGTGAGACTTGGAATACACTGTCAATTATATCTGCTTTTGAAAGAGAAGGTTTACCAGTTGCATCTTTTTTTCTTTTTTTTTTTTTTTTTTTTTTTTTTTTTTTCCTTTTAGGTACAACTGTAGCAGTACCTGCCTGCCTGCTGCCATGCTCCCCATCACTATGGTCATGGACTCTAATCCTCTGAAACTGAAGTCCCCTAATAAACTCTTCTATAAGTTGCCTTGGACATGGTGCTTTGTCACAGAAGTAAAAAAGCAACTATGACAGAAGGTGGTACCATGGAGTGGGTTATTGCTGTGATAGGCCTGGCTATATACTGTTCTGGGACTTTGGACTATGAAAGCAGTTGAATGCTCTAAATGGGGATTAATGGGAAATCCTAGTAGTAGCTTAAAAGACAGTTGTGCTGAGAGCAATGTGCACTAGGGAGACCCAGCTCAAGAGGTTTCAGAGAACAATATTAACAACTGAGCTAGAGACCATTCTTGTGATATTTTGGTAAAGAATGTGGCTGCCTTTGCTTTTGTCCTAAGAATCTTCCTGAGGCCAAACTGTAGAGTTTTAGACTAATTTCAGTAGCAGTGGAGATTTTAAGACAGCCTAATATCAACTCTGTTGCATGGTTATTAGTAATCAATCTTACGCAGTTCTATAATAGAAATGAGCAAGTGGTACAAAAAGAAATCACAAATTATACAGTTTGAGGAGAAAGAACACCACATAATTTAATGTTGGAACCTTGGTTTGTGCTGAAAGAGATAAAGAGAAATGAATGGAGTGGTGCCCTTAGAGCAATACCTTACCTAGCTAATCCTGCAATTTGTGGAGGTGGGGGTTGGGGGTAAGGCCTAAGGAATTATCTGTTCCTAAAGAGCAACCACAAATTAAAGCTTATGCAAATTTAATTCAAAGAGGGCACTAGGTTCCATTCCCAAGCAGGCAGAGGAATTTGGTAGCATGGTTCTGGCTTTAGAGTTCTTCATGAGTAAAAGGGTTGTGGGATCTTCATCTATAATTAAAAGCCACCGAGGCAAGGCATGTGGGAGGGGAGTCCTTGCATGGAGGCACTACGAAGCCATTGTGTGAAGCTGTGAAGGCAAAGCCTGGACAGTGTTGGAGATGCAGAAGATGTTGGAGTTGGCAGATCCATGGGGTAGCTGCCAAGAAGAGTTGCAGACAAGGAGTGGAAGCAGCAGCCTGAGAGAGGTGTTTTGTAGTCAGCAAAGGTGGAAAGGAAGAGCCATCTAAACCCTTTGACATCAGATGCAGAGCCACATCTGATCTGGAGTTTGCTTTGGTGCAGCATTTCCTCACCATGCCCCGATTCTTCCCTTTCAGAATGGTAATATATAATCTGTGCCTTTGTATGTTTGAAGTATGTAATTTGCTTTTTTTCTTTTATGAGGGGTTATAATTAAGAGATTGCTTTGAGTCTCAGAAGAGACTTTGGACTTTTAAAACTGCGTTGAGACTGTGAAAGACAATGGGGACTTTTGAAGTTGGACTTAATGAGGTTTGCATTATGAAATGGCTACAAACCTATGGGGGCCAGGGAGTGGAATGTGGTGGTTTGGATGAAAATGGCCCCCACTGTTGTAAAATACCAGCACATGGTATTTTACTTTGGTGGATGAAGCCCAGGAGCATGGCGGTGAGGGAGACACACCATGCAGAGCAATAGGCAGCAGTGTGGCAAGGTGGAAAGTTACTCACACCATGCAGGCTCGGCATCCATGTGGAAAGTTTTACTGGGGGGGGGGGGAGAAGGTAGGGCAGGGAAGAAGAGAAAAAGAAAGAGGAAGAAAGGAAGAGAGGAAGTGTGCACTACTCCATAGCAAGAGAGGAAGGAAAAAGAGAAGAAGAGGGAGGTTTT
>CABHPQ010192314.1:40450-67320 GCA_902168405.1 Peromyscus aztecus | reverse complement strand
GTAAAGATGTGTTACATTTGTTTATGCTGCATTTGTTTAACTAAGTAAAGATGTGTTGCTGTTTTACCTCAACTGCCTAAAGCACCTGATTGGTCTAATAAAAAGCTGAATGGCCACTAGCTAGGCAGTGGAGGGATAGGTGGGGCTGGTGGGCAGACAGAATAAGTAGGAGGAGGAATCTCCTGGAGATTCTCTGGAGAGAGAATGAGGGAGAAAGAGACAAAGACACATGGGGCCAGCCAGCCAGGCAGCTGCCAGCCAGCCATGGAGGAAACAGGAAATTAGGACATACAGAATGAAAGGTAAAAAACCCCATGGCAAAATGTAGATTAAGAGAACCAGATTAAATTAAGTTCTAAGAGCTAGTGGGATAAGCATAAGATAAGACTGAGCATTCATAACTAATAATAAATCTCCTTGTCTTTATCTGGGAGCTGGTTGGCAGCCCAAAGAGAAAGCCTGCTACAATGACTGTGTCTTTTCCATCCATGCTAAGTCTTTTGACCTTAAAGTCTTATTTTGTAAGAGCTTGGGCTCCTGCTGTGGAAGGTTCCCAGTCTGGATTCTGCCAAATGCATCTTTACCATGTTTCCAGCACATCCTTCGGTCCTCTAAATTCTCTGTGAACTGGTGGCTCTATTTACAGGCTTCATTTGTTGTTGCTTGACTGGAGGAGAATACAACATCATTAGAGCTGATGAGGCTGCCCCCTCCCAAAGCACACCACATCTGTCATCTCCATCAGGAAACTGGCTGTTGCCTAAGGAGGTTTTCTTAGTTAGGGTTTCTGTTGCTGTGATAAAACACTGATTAAAGCATGAGAGGAAACACTTTATTCCAGCTTACAGCTTGCAACTCTCAGGTCATTCTCCATCACTGAAGAAAATCAGGGCAGGAACCTGGAGGCAGGAACTGAAGCAGAAGCCATGGAGCAACATTGCCTACTGGCTTTCCCTCAAGGCTTGCTCTGCCTACGTTCTTATCTAACTCAGGACCACCTACCTGTTCAGGGATAACACCATAGTGAGTAGGCCCCTTCCATATCAACCATCAATCAAGAAAATGCCTCACAGACTTGCCTACAGGCCAATCTGATGGAGGCATTTTCTCAATTAGAATTCCTTCTTCCCAGATATGTCTAAGTTTTTGTCAAGTTAACAAAAAAAAAAAAAATCAACCCAGATACTTGTTTTCAAATTTTATTCATTCTCTACTTATTACCTAGGATATATCTCTGAAGAGAAACTTCTTATCAATTATTTCAAACACAGAAGTGTAAGTCTCTCAGCAAAGGCATGATAGATGTTTGATTCTTTTGTTTTACAATCCTCTTTTAAAATACTGTTGGGCTTGGTGGAGCTGGAGAGATGGCTTGGCAGTGAAAAACATTTGCCGAGCTTCAGTTCCCAGCACCCACATGGCAGCTCACAACTGTCTGTAACACCAATCCCAGGGATCTGATGCCCTCTTTTGGCCTCCATGGGTACTGCATGCATGTGTTGTATATTCATACACACCTGCAGACACTCATGCACATAAAATAAACAAATCTTTAAAAAATGTTGCTGGTCCTTTTTAAGATTCCTTGAGGACTTCTTTTATCACGTGTTGTGTATAAACTCATCTTCTTTTGCATCATTTGGCTTTGTGCCGTCATAGTTACTGTCCTTATTGACGCTCCTGTTGTCCTGTCTTTGGCCAGTGGGAGCCCCTGTCCTGTGGACTCTTCACCCTTTAGCACAGCCTCAGTCACCACCGGGAAGCCCATTGCTTTTGCTCTGGCAAACTGCTGTGGATCTCTCTTGTCTGTTTCCTGCTCAGTGAGTACCTAGAATCACCTTTCCTCTAGGGAGCCCTGCTTCTTTACTCAGGGAATGATGTTTCGAGACAGTATAGCCATACTTAGGAAATAATCTCTTCTAATTAGTATGCACAGCACTATCACTGCTGTATAAAATAAATAGTCCCTACTCCAAGGTTATGAAGAATTAGAAAATGCTTACTAAAGTAAAACTATCAACGGGCCACAGAATACAATGGACATGGGAGAATATCAAGTTGGGGATCCAGAAAGTAAAATCAAGAAAATACTTAAGATGCAGAACAAAACAACAAAGAGAAACACACACACACACACACACACACACACACACACACACACAAATGTTTTAAGAAGCATAGGAAGTGCTGGGTGGTGGTGGTGCATGCCTTTAAATCTCAGCACTCGGGAGGCAGAGCCAGGTGGATCTGTGAGTTCGAGGCCAGCCTGGACTACAGAGTGAGTTCCAGGAAAGACACAAAGCTACACAGAGAAACTCTGTCTCAACACCCCCCACAAACAAACAAACAAACAAAAACAACAACAACAAAGAAAACAGAAAAGAAGCATAGAAAACAGTTTCAAGAGTTTCAGTGTTCAACTATAGAAATTCCAGAAGGAAACAAAAAGAGATAATGACATTGAAGAAAAAGACATTTAATAATAAACATGTGTGCAGTAGACCCTCTGAGCTTAAGAGTTTGACATAACAGTATTCATCTAACCATGGGTTAAAGTTCAGGGGGAAATTGCATCTGTACTGGGGAGGCACTGCATTTCTTGACATCATCCCTTAAACAATAAGGAAAAGACACCGGGCGGTGGTGGCGCACGTCTTTAATCTCAGCACTCGGGAGGCAGAGCCAGGCGGATCTCTGTGAGTTCGAGGCCAGCCTGGTCTACCAAGTGAGTTCCAGGAAAGGTGCAAAGCTACACAGAGAAACCCTGTCTCGAAAAAACAAAAACAAAAAAAAAAAAAACAAAAAACAAAAAAAAAAAACCAAAAACCAATAAGGAAAAGAAACTGTTTGTGTTGTAGTGGGTATCACAGGTAGTCTAGAGGTGCTTTGAAGTATGAGAACAAATACCACACCACTATATAGAAGGCATGAACATATGTGGATTCTGCTATCCATGGGGAGTCCCAGACCAACGCCCCTCAGACGCCAAGTGTTGTAAAACGCCATCCTCTGGGCATGACACAGCATTGATAGCTTGAGATCAGAGCAGCTGTGGTCATCTGAAAGGAGGGCTCACTCACAGTCCCTGTGGAAGTAGGAAGGACTTGTGAGGTCCACGAGGCAAGACCTGGCCCTCCCTCAGGATATATAAGCGTGTGTGTGTGTGTGTGTGTGTGTGTGTGTGTGTGTGTGTGTGTATGTGAACTATTCTTTCACCATGTAACTATCTGCTCCTGTTAGCAACCCTCTTAAACTCACAGGCCACCAAGGTAGATGGGTGGATTTCTTCCTTTGGTCTGCCACTACCTTCTCTACCTGGGGTGAACAGACTTAGACTCCCCAGGAAAAGTAATGCCACATCAAGGGACAGCCTCACTGTCTGGCCTGTAGGGAACCTCCTGGAAGTAGAACGTGTGACTAGAACAGGCTCTGCAGAGACATGCTTCTGACAGTAATGACATAAGATCAGCATCTGTGTGGATCTTTGTGTCCTTTTATTCGGCTTTAAAAAAAAGATACCATCTTGAATTACGTGTGTTAGAAACAAAGCAACAGTCTCAATGTCACACAGAGAAGCATGTGAACAAAGGAGAGCAGCAGCATGGCAAGGCGATTTCTTCTTGAAAAAAAAAAAAAAAAAGGGTGCGCCATGACTGTGTTAGCAAGCACACTGGCGTAGAAAGCTCACTTCATTTTCAGTCTAATGACTGTGTCTTTTCTCCATTGGCTGGGGATCCAACTATACAGTCCCTGACTTTTAAATCTTTTTTAGATTAGATTATTTTGAGTGGGCTGCCTCCATGTATGACTATGCACCATGTGTGAGGTCAGAATTGGGCATCAGATACCCTGGAGCTAGGATTAGGGGTGGTTGTAAACCACCATGTGGGTGCTAGAAATTGAACTTGGGTCACTAAGCCATCTCTCCAACTCTGAGGCTTTCCTGATTGGCTAGTTTTAAAAGAATCAGCACAAAGGAAATGAAGGAAAGGGAGAAAGAGTTGGCTGCTCCAGGCCATCAAGTTCTCAGAATGGAGATGGGACTTGTACAAACAGAAGTTTTACCAGGTGAGAGAGATTAGAAGATGCGCGTAAAAGTTTTACAAGATATGGGAAAATAAAGATGGAGGAGATTTATGGAATATTTGCCCTTGGCAGGCTAGCTACCTTTGATAGGAAAAAAAATAACCACATTTCTTACATATGTGTATGTGTGGGTCAATGTGTACACATGAATGCAGTGCTTATGGAGGCCATAAGAGGGTCTTAGCTCCCCTGGAGCTGGAGTTTCATGACATTGTGAGCTGCTAGACTTGGGTGCTAGGAATAGAACTGGGGTCCTCTGCAAGAGCATTATGTGCTCTAAACTGCTGAGTCATCTCTTGTGTCTCGTTTATTTTAATTGCTTATGAACACCTATGCAGGAGATCAAGTTCACAAGTCACGTAGGACTCCTCCTGGGAGCTACCAAAACATGCCAAAATGCAGCTTCAGCCTTTGCCTGCTTCTTTGAAAGACCATCTACTTTCTGGGAACTTAAGGGCTTAAAGGTAGGAAAGAAGTCGTTACTGAGGTAAGAAAGGGCACAAGAAATACATATAATAGGTGCACTACAGAGCGGCTCTTGGTCGGAAAGAGCACGTGAGGCTTCTTGTTGGCCTGCAGTGGGGATAGCAGAGCTCAAGCAGCAGATCAACCTTGCTCTCCACCTGCTTCTGAACAGTCGGTAAAATACAAGCAGTCCTTCTACAGTTAGGAAAAACCAAAAGGAGAGTGACCGAAAAGTGTAAAATATATCCCGAAAACACTGGAGCTTCAAACATCAGTGCCCATCACTGAAGTTTTACTGGGACACAGACACACTCTTCTGCTCACATCTTGTGATGGATGCTTTCAAACCACAATAGAGTGTCTACAATAGACTCTCTAGGGGTCTTGAGGCAAAATCTAAATATTCACTATCCAAAATCCTCCCCACTCAGACAATCTGCTGATCCCTGACCTCGGCATATGGCAGTAATGTTCTCTCAGCTTAGTGATCTTATGACCAGATTTTCAATCTAAAAGAGCCCAAGGGCCAAGCAGGATTTTTTTCTGAAAACTTACTTGCAGACATATATCCTGGTAAAAGTTCAGACCTGTAAGATAATATTGTTTGGGTCCATGAGAGGTCCCATAAAAGCCCACCAGTCACATATGCAATCAACAAGAGAATTTTAAAAAAATTCCATCATGCTGGGGTCAAACCATCTGACAAAATGGCAAATGGCAACCCTGAGAGAAGTTTACAGGCTCCTTTTAAGCAGGATTAGGGTAATTCAGCTGTGGTTAAGTGTACTTTGAAGTGATTGGGTATAGACTCTTACTGGTACAGGAATCATTTTATGATTGGCTCATTGACATCTGGTCAACAACTGTGGTTGCAGTGTCAGGGGTCTGTTTGCTGTGTTAGGGGTCTGTTTGACTGAAAATAAAAAAACAGTTCCAGCTTGTGGCCGAGTAGGACCCTGATTGGCTACCAGACTGGTAGTACTTCCTGAGGGTCTGATTGAAGCCAGACATGAGTCAACATAGGATGGTGAGGTAATATGTGCCAGAGGTCTTAGCAAATTGGTCCCTGGAAACAAAACAAAAACAACCAGCCCTGTTAGATTCAGTCCTGTTATAAGGGGGGATGGCTGTTTCAAAGATAATGTCCAAAGATAAAGCAAAATAAACCCAAAGATGAAGTTGGAACAAAAAACAGCAGACTAAAGGAAGTAAAGGCATCAGACCACCAGATTTACTGGCTACACCAGAACCTCTAAGACAAAAGAGCAGTTTCGAAGTCCTAGGGTTCTAGACCCAACCTCATGTCATACTATGTGACTGTAAGAGGAAGACATTTCTAAAGTTACAAGGACTCAAATAATTAACCCATATTATCTACACTCAAAAAATCTGCTCTGCAATTGTAGCAAACAAAGCAATAAGCTCAGAAAGAAAGGGGAATATAGCCAAGCGTGCCAGCTGCATGTGACCCAGGAGAAACAGCCAAGGCAAGAATGAAAATAAATGAATACTGCAGAATAATGGAGCTTCGTTGGTAGTGCAGCAAGAGTTGCTTAGGCCCGTCATAAATGCAGGTTCTTCTGGACACTGGGTCTGTAGGTCTAGGAACAGGAAGCTGTGTTTTTTTTTTCTGCTAGTTTTTAGTTTATTTTATTGTGCAGGGGGTTGAACTTAGAGCCCCAACTGAGCTAAGCCCCCAGCCCTGGACGCCACATTTCAAATGCAATTCCTCCACTTCTTTAGCCTCACTTTGAGGAATACATTGGATCTAACCATGTCCTAGAAATAAAGTTTTGATCACAAACATCCTATCTATGTCTCTGTGGCCCAGTGGGTTCATTGGTAGGTTCCCTTAATTGGACAATACTTCATTGCATAAGACAGACAGGTGTTCTGAGGGTCCGAGCAAAGGAGGTTAGTTTTACAAAGAAAGACTGGAAAAAAAGAAACAGAGAACAAAAGCACTTGGTTCTGCAAAGTGACTTTCCTTATAAGGAGGGACCCAGGGGAGGACGATGGGAAAAACAGCTGCTCAGTTAACTTGAGCTGCCTTGGGTTAAGATGGAGGGACTTCATGGTCCAACAACTGGAGCTGGTCTGTTCTGAAATTTGGCTGATCTCTCTCTAATCTTGATTTCTGCAAGGTCAGATAAACAGCTTAGCTCCAGTTTAGTGATGAGGACCTTCAGCAAAAGTGACTACAGTTTGATTTTTAGCCTGGTCTGTTAAGGAACTTAGTCCCCACCCCCACCCCCTCAAAAAAAAATGGCCTTCTGTCATTTTCATTTAATTCACATGAAACATACATCAAGGGAAAAGACATTTCTTAGAGACTGGAGAAATAGCTCGGAGGTTAAGGGCACTTGCCGCCCTTACAGAAGACCAAAGGCTTGGTTCCTAGTGCTTACATGATGGTTCACAACTGTCTGTAACTCCATTTAAAATTTCAAATAGTCGATTGTTTTTAGAATTTTTTGACTTTTTTATTTTTGTGTATGTGTGCATGCCTGCTTGTCTGTGTGTGCACCACGTGCACGCAGATTCTCTTGGAGGCCGGAGAGGGTGTCAGGTCTCCTGGAGCTGGACCTACAGATGATTGTGAGCTGCTCTGTGGGTGCTAGAACTGAACACAGGTCCTTTGGAAGAGTGAACAGAGCCATTGATCTATTTCTTCAGCCCCTCAAGTAGTCAGTCTTATTCATTTTTATCTTAAGTTAATATAAAATACTTCCCTTATCAGAAACCACTTATAATTTTTTCTTTCCTTCTTTTAAATCTCTTAAATGTTAAAGTATTAAAGATTTATGAGAGTATTTTAGTTTACTTTTTAAATATCTAGTCTTTTTTTCTATCGGATTTATTAAATAACCCCATGTATTTATGATACTGTATCTAACATGCCCCAGGTTCCCCCATGAACAGAGTCAGGTCATGGCTCCATTCTGAGGAGCCATGAAACCATCTGTGGCCACTGTGGCTTCTATTCCTGTCTACCACAAGTCACCTCTCTTCTCTGTGATCCTCTCCAAATTGCCTTGGCTTTTTCCCCACTGTTTAAAAAATTATTAAAGTATTTATGAAATGAAAATTTTATATTCTCATAATGTGAAAAACAAAGCAAGGTTTGAAAAATACTTTAAATGAAAGCAAAAAGCAAACAAAACCCTAAAACATCCCACCAAGAAAGGAAAGTCTCAAACATTGAATGGGTGTTATTATATCTCTCAAGATACATACACAAGGAAACTAAAGGGTGTATATTTAATTTTGTATTTGGTACCTGGTTTTAAGAGGAAAATAAAAACTTGTGTGAAATTGAACTGCTGAACTTATGAAAAGTGTTTTTTGATCATGAGATGGTCCTAAAAGATTTCCCTAAAAGTTCTAAGACCAAGTCGCCTTGCTGCAGGCTTTTCTCTTCATGTCTCAATTTTGGATTGAAATTACTCTCTGCTACATGCTTATTCTGTATCCTTATTACCTCTCTCCTTGACTAGATTTGTTAGTTGTATTCTAAGTTTTCACTCTGTCAAGTATTTTAACATTTACATTTAGTTTCATAAACATTTTTCCCAGTTGCTTAGTTTTGGGTCTGTGTTTACATGACTTCAACATTTCTGTTTATATTACACAACACTGGTGTTTGGACTACATTTTCTACATTGCTAAATTAAAAAAAGAGAGTTAGATCTCATCATTGCTTCTATTTATGGTCATATTTTTTTAATAGGAAGCACCATATGCAGGGTGTCTTGTGCTTATTCATAATCAATTTCGTTTCCTTTCTGTTTGAACTCCCTGGCCCCAAGTCTCTTGGCCCCTCACTTTCTTCCCTCAGGATGTGAGGCCATTGCTCCCTTCTGATGCTGACTGGTATGCTGCTGTGGACCCCAAAGCTGGCTTTTGTCTGTTAGGAAGGCTTTGTTTAAGACAGGCCTGATGGTGCAGGCCTGTGACCCCAAGTACTCAGGTGACTGAGACACTGTCTCTAAACGCAGAAAGGGTCCTGGGTCCTAGTTCAGCAGTGAGCATGCACAAAACCGGGAGCAGTGATGATGGAAAACACTTGCTTACACACCTGCAAGTCTGGAGAACCTGCACAACCTAGCCAGGCAGAAATACCGATTCCTCTGTGTAAATCCTCCTGAGCACAGCGTGTGCCTTCCACAGACTGTTCTTCACTCTTCTACACCTGTGCATGCTCAGTGTCTGAGTTCCACATGAAGGACTCTGTTTACCTTTGTGCTGGTTCACTGTTCTCATCTACTTGGTCACCTTAGGCTCTTATTTTCCTTCTGCAGTTGTGCCGGGGGGCCTTTCTTCCCTATCAGAAATCTGATTGCCAGTCATGCTTGCCTGGTGTCCTGCTCTAAGTTACATAACGTAACCGTAATATCACCAAAACTTGATTTTGCACCCAGTCAGAATATTATCACCTCAGAATGCAGCTAGTGTCACCGAGTTCATTCTTTTACGTTATTCCTTATTGTACAGCATACTTGGAAGTTCTCTGCTGCTCTTTGGGTTATGCTTCCTCCAGATGGGGTTCTCGGCTGTTTCCATGAAGTCCTGCATGCATCCCTGCTGATGTGGACCTGTATTTGCATGCCCTCTGTCTGTCTCTGTCTGTCTGTGTCTGTCTGTCTGTCTGTCTGTCTGTCTCTCTCTCTCTCTCTCTCTCTCTCTCTCTCTCTCTCTCTCGTGTGTGTGTGTGTGTGTGTGTGTGTGTGTGTGTGTGTGTGTGTGTCGGGAATGGAACTCATAGCCTTGTGCATGGAGGCAAGCGCTCTGCCACTGACCCACATCCTCAGCTTCCATTCTTTCTCTGCACCTTGCACATGCTCATAGTGACAGCCATATCTATTGGCTCTGCTGTTGTGGAGATATGGGTCTCTTTTGCTCTTTATCAAACTGTGGCTTGAGGGCCTTGAGGTAGGTAGGACAGCACGGAGCCAGCTTGGGGGCTGAGGGATTAGCTCTTGTGGGGGATCTGAACACTGCTGTTTTCCTAACACTCATCTTGGAACTGATAGCTGGGAGACTCACCTTCACAGGGGTGTGTCCTACTCCTCTGGGCTCTGTGTCATTTTTCTCCACATAGCAAATGGCCCTTCTAGAGTCTAGTGGAGATGAGCAAGTTTTCATTCTGAGGAGCTTTCCTTCTTTCTTCCTCAAAGCTGCATGTTTACACCCTCCTTTCACTTTTCTTTAGATTGGAGGACACTATGAGAATGGTCTGTATCTCTCATGTAGAAGTAGCCGAAAGGGAGAATGTTAGCTTAAAACTCCCATCAGCATTCTGCCTTAGTTGACCATGTGACGTGTTAAAAGCTAGACCTCACTGTCCAGGTGGTGTTGGTAGGAACAGAAACTACAGAATGAGGAGAGCTGGGGAGCTTAGCAAGTGAAGGATGAGTTGAGAGAGAGAGTACTCAGCTTTATGGCCAGATGTGAACAGCAGATGTGAACCCCAAGCCAGGTGAGCCTTGTGGGGAGCCTGTCCATTACATGATATGCTGGGCTGTGACATTAAACTACCTGAAAATGTCAGTCAACTTGAATCTGACAGATGGTGCTGGTTCTTAGCTCTTCTCCCAAGAACAGGAGCAGTGTGAAGAGAAGAAAGCAAAAGCAGGAACGCAGGTGGGAACATTGGAGAAGGGGACTCACAGTCAGGGATGGCCAGGGGAGCTGCTGAATGCGACACACAGCAGACCAACACAGCTGCACGTGCTTCATAATAAAAGTTACAATTTTTCCTTGAAATAAAGTTTTGGTCACATTCACACTTTTATAGTTTTACTCTGTGAAATTGTAGTTGCTAACACTTCCTAGATTATTAATGTGGCTTTGATTGTACTACTTATACACACTTTTGTATAAGGAAATATTAATGAGATTTTATGGTTTTGAGAGGTTCTTTCAGGTTTTTATTGTTTTAAGATAAGATCTCACTATGTAGCCCTGGCTAGCCTGGAACTCACTACTGTAGACAACTGACCTCAAGCTCGCTGAGATCCGTCTGCCTCGGCCACACGCAAGCCACCAAACCCAGAATTTTTATTGAACTAAAATTTACAAACAGTGAAATTCACAGGCCTGAATTTGCGACTTAGTATATTTTGACAAATATCTACACCTACCTAAGTAGCAGTTGGTCAGACCTTTCCATTATCCCAACGTTCCCTTTTCCCAACTGGCAGGTCAACCTCAGCTGCCTGTGTTAGAGCCTTCTGCAGAGAGACTCAGGCTTGCATCGTGTGCTCTTTGTATCTAGCTGCTTTTGTTCCTCTTTTGAGGTCAAGACATATCTGTGCTTTGGTTCTTTTTCATCACCTAGCAGTATACTGCTGTGTGGATATGCCATGAGCGTGTCCTCTGTCTTTCTGTTGTTAGACTTGCACTGCTTCTGGTTTTTACTATTTTGTGTGTGTCTTTGTGTTGTTTAGCTTTGTTTATATAACCAACAGGCAAGGTAATTTCTTATTAAGATTTTGTTGTTGTTGTTCACAGCTGAGGAAGATTCAGTCTGTGACTGATTGGCCCTGTTGTTTTGGGTCCATGTGGTAGAGCAAAGCCACTCATCTCACGGCTGAGAGGATAGTGATGGAGAGACTGGACCCCAGTCTCCTTCAAGGGCATGCCCCAATAACCTGAAGACCTCTACTAGACCCCACTTATTAAACACTCCATCACCTCCCTATGCCACAGGCTGGGACCCAAATCCAAAGTATAACAGTTCTCTTGAGAATATATGCTTTTGTTTGACTTGGGCAAGAACTGGATGTGGAATTTCTGGGCAGGTATATATTTAAGCCCGTAGGAAACCATCATTCTTCCCAAATGGTTATTTCATTTTATTCTCTCAAAGGAAAGAAAGAACTATGGCTCTGCATCACCATCCATCAGTGTTGTCCATATTCTTCTATAAGCTATTCCGATAATGACACCTCGCCATGGTTTTAAGCAGTGTTTCCCTGGTGACTGAATAATGAGGCAGGCACCTCTTACTGTGCCGTTGTCCATTTTTAGTTCTTTTGAAGTGTGCAAGTCTCTTGCCTTTAATAGATATTAGGTTCCAGTGACTTTTTTTTTTAAACTCTAATGCCAGCCAGTCATGTGCCATTTGGGGCAACGGTGAATCATATATGTGACAGTGGGTGCAACAGGACATATAACCCAATGACACTGTAGCCATCTTAGCTTTGGGGAGCTCTCCGTGGTGTTTGCAAAAGTTGCCTGTTGCTAACCTTTCAATATGTGTGAGCCTGTCTCTGCACTCTGCTCTATTCCAATTACCACTCCCATGCCATGTTGTCTTTTGGTTACTTTAGCCTCATAGTAGTTCCTGGAATCAGACCGTGTGACTCTACAGCTCTGCTTTTTCAAGGTTGTTTTGGGGACCTGTGATCTTTCCATGTCATGTAAGTTACAGAAGTCATTCAGCAATTTTTGCCACAGGAGTTTTCTGGGATTTTTGGTGGGATCCTAAATCTATGGCTCAATTTGAGGAGAGCAGAGTCTTTCCACTTACAATCATGGTCAATGCTCCATTTCTTTAGCTCTTTAAGTTCTTGAAGCAAATTTTCATATGCAAAGTACGTTCTACACACATGAAATGTGGGTAAGTAGCCGGGCGTTGGTGGCGCATGCCTTTAATCCCAGCACTCGGGAGGCAGAGGCAGGCGGATCTCTGTGAGTTCGAGGCCAGCCTGGGCTACCAAGTGAGCTCCAGGAAAGGCACAAAGCTACACAGAGAAACCCTGTCTCGGGGGGGAAAAAAAAAAAAAGAAATGTGGGTAAGTTAAAAGTGGTCAACTATGATGATTTGATTTTCTCAAGCCTGTAGTTCTAAACAGATAGGTAAGTACCTAGCACAACAGGAGGGCTTCCAGTAAATACTGTGTTGATGAAAATCATAGGATGCTCAGAGCCTTTGAGTTCTCGATCATAACTCAAGTGCAATGATGACTTAGTGAAGAAAACGGTAGCCAGACAAGGGATTAGTCGGACCGCAGTCTTACACAAGCAATGTGTCCACTCTTACACCCAAGGATTTGCTTCAACTCCTGCCACTCAGGCATCTTTCCTCTCTGTCCAGTTAGAATGTCACACTACTTCAGATTTATTACCACTGTCCAGACCGGGTGGCCTCAGCTCTCCCTGGGCCACTGAACTTTTGCTCACACTTCAGTCTTTCATCTGCCAATGCATCTAAGTAGCGTTTGAAGCACAGAGACACTTCATGTCTCTGTCCTTTCCATTAAATAAAACAGCTTAGACATAACTACTTGGGAAAATTGTTTTTTAACTGTGGCATGCAAATATATTCTCCATCTATTGATGATTATTAAGTTAGCAATGTTTAATTCCTTATTACTTAAAATTAAAAGTAAATGCTCCAAATAATTTGTCTAAATTAAAATATTTAAATCACCACTCTAATTCCTAATCTAGTTATAAACTTATTAACTTGAAACTCTATGAGATTAAATTCCTACATGAAACAGGTTCCGCCTTCTGCCTCTGTGAAGATCATCTGATACTTGCCACCAGACCACATTGTTTGCAGAAGAACAAACATCATCAGATTGAGTCTCCTTGATTAATGCTTTGAGTTGAGGCTTCTAACTGCAACATAAATCATGATTTACAACATGATTAGCACTGACTCAATGTAAGCAAAACCCACACCACCAGGAAGCCTCATACCCGAGGACAGAAAGCTGGCCACCATACAGATGACCCTAGAAGAAGACCTCTATGTAATTTGCAAAATGTACTTCATCAGAAGGAAATTGTTACTCAATAGAATAAGAGCTTTTTGCTTCAAAATGGAGTATCTGCTTAGTCTTCATAATTGATGACTCTATGATCCACTCTGTAAACCTGGCATGATTATGTGGAGAGAAAATACAAAGCCAAAGGATGTGGTGTCTTGCTGCATTTCCGCTTGCCAGATTGGAAGAAAAAAGACTAATTATGCTGCCTGGTGATACTGCTGCATTCCAGCAGTTTCGATTGACAAAACAGCATCCATCATCCTTTGCATGACAAATTTTCTTTGCTAACTCCCCCCCCCACCACCTCCAGCTCATGATAACATAATTATGTTCCATTTTTTTCCTAGCAAGGGGCCTGTATTTTCTTTCAGGCAGGACAACAGCTGTAAAGCTCAACCTTGATATCGCCTTAAAATGGTAAAATGGTGGCTTTTGTTCTAATCTTGGCAATTCTGCTTTTAAACACTCCTGCCAGAAGACCACTCCTACCTGGCAAATTCTCCCACTGGAAAAAACAATGCATTTGTCCCTGAGACTTCGGTGGAAGGAGCTCTGCGGCACTCAGTGCTTGTCCATACTGCGGTTTACCCTCAGACTGTGCTGTCTGGAACTGGGTTGAGATGAGCACTGCTCTCATGCTTTTTATAGCCTTGTAATTGCTAAAGGAGAATTGTCTTTGTGTGAAACCAATCCGAACATTTTTATCCTCCTCTCTATTTATGTCTACTCATGTATCCTAGCATCAATGTTTGCTGAGAGTTGAGCACATCAGGCTAAAATCTTGTCAATAAAATCTCCATTGCTTTATGGCAAAAATTCTCAGATCCTGAATGAGCATTGGTAATAACTAATATTTTAGAAGATGTCACTGTGTGGCAAATTGTACCCTAAAGGCTCACACGGGTAATACTATCACAAAGGCCACAAAGTGAGTCCGCTATTACTTTTGTTTTTCAAAGGAAGGGAAGAATCTTGAGCGGGCTGGGCAGATTTTTGTAAGAAATTATATTAAATGTGTTGAATCAGGAATTAAATTCAGGCAGCCAGAAACCGTCTTGGTGGCCATGGCATCCTACTTTCATTGTGGTCACTGCCTGCCCCCAAATCTTAGAGGGCCACAGCCCTAAGGGAGATAACACGGATAAGAGAGTAGCACACAGATATCCCAAACCTCTATTATCCCACTCTCCATCACAATCTCCAGACTGCCAAGATCAGCAGCTAACAAGAAAGCACGGTTTGCTTGGCTCCTGGTTCCAGTCTTGATCACTGGGCCCATTACTTTTTGGCCCATGGCCCTGTAGTATGGTGGGATTGTGTGTCTGTTCACCTCATGGAAACAAAGAGGGACCCAATATCCCATCAAAGGCAAGCCACCAGTGACCTTCCTTCCTTCCACGAGGCCCCCAATACTTCCACAGACTGGGAAACAAACCTTTGTCACATAGGCCTTTAGGAAACAACCCAGAGGCTAACTGTAGCAAAACAGCAGATTTACAAAGGTTGGCTGTGCTTTGCACGCTGGAGACTTCACTGATTTCAAACGGCTTTAGTCTTGGTCACACACTACTAACCTGAGTGTGAACACCCCCATGTGGTAGTACCGAAGAGCAGTGAATGGTCTCACAGGTGAGTAGAAGGACACATCTGAATGCAGTGAGATGCTAGGCTGGAGAGCTCACCTGTGACAGGAAGAGAACAGAGAGGTGGTGAGGCACCCAGCTGTCCCCACTTCTCAGACAAGATGCCAGACATGTGACTCAAGAGACTCCAGCATCACAACCCTACCACCAACTGCTTACAGCCTCTTAAGACTAAGCACAGGCTTCTCAGGTGCCCCTACAATCCTAGGCACACAGATAAAATGAATGGCTACTCCCGTCTAAATCATTCTTTTGGGTAGTCTGACACCAAAACACTAGGCAAGCTAACAGCAGAGAACACCTGGAAGAATAAATTTCATAGGCTCACATCTGAGCCAGTTGTTAGCTGAGGACTCAGGATTTCTATTGTGTGGGTACTGTGAAAGTAGATAGTATCATTAACTGGGCTTGTGTTTCATAGATCAGGTCTTTCTTGGACAGTAACATAATTAGGTGCATAAGCGATGAAAATCTTGCCCCGTGAACAGGGAAAACTGTGTCAGTTCAGAAACAATCCCAGGTGGAGAGGCTTTGGCAAGGGAGGGAGGTTAGAATCATGTCTTTGGCCTGCAGTAAGCAACACAGTGCTAAGAGGCCAAGTGCACGGGCCCTTGCTGATGCTTTCCACAAGGACACAGACCAGGAGAAGGAAGTAGGAACCGTCAAGAACCTTTCTGGTGGCTCAGCTTCAGAAGACTAACAGAGACAGAGCCTGGGTTCCAAGTGTGCAATGTAGGATCTGTTATGAACCAAATGCTTTCTATGGGGTTTTTTTTTTGTATTTTAGGTTTTATTTTATTTTCCTTAATATTTAATAAGGTCTTTGGAACATCCCACCCTACTTGGACCATGTGATGGGACACACTGGACCTAGGTTATTGCTTTCAATGGGTAACAACAGTGTGATGGCATGATGGCATGGTGAGAAAGAGACACCACTCCATACTCTTTAGGGTGGCTATTATCAAAAACAAAATGGCAATAACTGCAATAATAAGGAATATTTAATGAGCAACTACTGTTACTGTTTCAAATGGAAGCACACCTTCAGTCACCACAATATTCTTACATAGAAGGTGCTAGTGTTATTCCTGATGTGTGTGTGCATGTGTGCATACACACACGCAGAGAAACCAGTGAACAAGACACAGAGAGGTAAGGCCCCTTTCTGGTCTGCAACTTGGCACCCAGGCAACTGGTCTCCAGAGTCACTGTATCCAGAGCCTCCCACAAACAGGGACAGATGGAGGACACCCGTGCAGGAGCTGATGCAACCATCCCACACATGTGTTATGTCACTAGGGTCCTGCTGACTTGCCTGTAGATTCCTGGAAGGCCAGAATCTTCATCCTGCCCGCCTCCATGTCCCCAGCAACCAGCATGACATTCAGTGCCACGAATGGATACCATGCTGCAAGGACTGGATTCAACCTAAACTGATTCTGAAGCCTCCATGAGATAGCCTCTTCAATTTATTCCAGTCCACAAAAAAGAACATTGACCGTTTACTGTGCAGCTTGGAATAAGAAGATCTCCAGGAGATTTGTAGGCGTCTGTCTACCCTCCACTGATTTCCCCGTAGGGGAAGGACTCGTGGTACCAACTCTGCACGTGTACTCCCTCATCCCTGACCACAGCCATGGCGTTCCCTCAGAACCTCCCCTCCACATCCAGCCTGAGGACTCCAAAGAAGACGGACCTCACACGGCCAGATCAGCTCTTGGCTCTTTGGCCCTCTGAGGAGGCCCTATGAGTGGCAGTGGACTCCTTTGGCACTCTGTACCCTCTCTCTCCTGGGGTACAATTACTGCTTCCTGACTCCTGGACTGTGACAGGCCAGTCATGGAGCACAAAAGGAAGTGCTGGCGAGTGTTTGGAAAGAGACTGTCTCTTCCTCTGATGCTGAGAGACGAAGCTGGGACCTCTGGTCAGCCCCACGCTAGAGTCAGCCATTATACCAGACTTCTAATCATCCTGGTAATGTCACATCTGTTTTTAATTTGAACAATCCAAATTAGGTTTTCTGCTAGCTGCAGTCAATGGTATCTAGCTGGTATATTTTTCATAGTTTTGTGCACAAAAAATAAGTCTTGCTTTATCATCCTAAGCACAGTGGTTCTCCTCTTGTATACAGTTTTGTTATCTGTCTTTTTCTTTCCCCTCACTCATCATGAGGGGCAGATAGAGTGCAATATGATGCCGAGAGACGGAGAAGCGGAGGCAGAGATCATATCCACACACACCATACTGTTATAATTGTCCTGTGCTAGGTTATCATGTCACTCTCACTGTGCCTAATACCACAGGTGTAGAGGTGGGGAAGGAAGCATGTCTGGGTAGTTTGGTGCCGGTCATGGTTTCAGGTATCTACTGGGAGTTTTATAACAAAATGACCCGCAAATATGAAACATGCTACTGCACACACCTGTGGTGGTTTGAATGACAATGTCCAAGCTCAAAGGTTTGGATATTTGGAGCCCAGTTGGTGATGCTGTGTGGGGACAGTTGAGTGCTGTGGCCTTGTTAGAGAAAGTATGTGACTAGAGACAGGGTTTTGAGAGTTAAGAGACTTGTGCCATTTGGAGTTCATGTTCCCTGCCTCCTGCTTCCTGCTTCTCCCAGCTGCCATCCTGCCTGCTGCTAAGCGTCCCCACCATGATGGGGATGGACCCCTATCCCTCTGGAACTGTCTTCCCTAATAACTCCTTCTTTCTCTAAGTTGCCTTGGTCACGGTGTTTTACCACAGCAGTGGGAAGTAACTAATACAGCCCACATTCAGACTGTGCTCTCTACACCATATGATTCAAGTAAGTTCACAGAAGGGGACACAAAAACCGTGTCAGGAAGTATTCGTTATAGCTGTCACCATAGTGTGCAGGTGAAGAGTATTAATACCATTTCTGTCAGGTGGGGGTGGGACAAGCCAGAGTCCCTGTCATGCCAGTACTGCGACCTTTCAAGCCTGGGAGATAGAGACTGTGTGCTTAACCTCTCCAAAGCCCAGGTAAATGAGTCTGTTGCTTTATGTTTTACCTTATTGATGTATTTTACACATCTTCACTTCATGTAGCTGGTTCCATGGTAACATGACAAGTTCTGGGCCCTGAGGACCCAAAGGGAAGATTCCTATGGCGACACAGTGAAGGTGGACATCATGGGCTGGTGCACACTTTTCTGGCAGGACTTGTGGTTCTTGGCTTGAGTCTGCTTTCCAACTGGGTGACCCTTCTACCTTGGCTTACTTTTAATGAAAAACAAAGGACGGTTTGATTCCAAATCAAAGATACCATGGTTACCCAGTAAAAAAAGCCTATGTCTTCAGGAATACATTTTCTCTTAGAAGAGAAAGTATTTGTGTCACAGATAGTGTTATCTGCATCAGGCACCGAGGTTATCAAATCACAAAAACTTGAACTTACAGCCCTTTGGCTCTGAAGTTTGTGCTCTTTGTACCACCCTATACATATTCCGGAGAGGTCTACATGACAGAGTTGCTCACCCATGAGACCTTCATGTGCATCTCCTCAGCTTCCTTGTTTTGATGAATTCATCGCCAGGCCAGATACTCTTGAAGATGCCCTTACACTTAGGTTTCCCTTGCCCACTGGGTCTCCTCTTACTGACTGCTGGGAGCTGTTCCTCTCTCACAATTTTCAGCAGCAAGTGTTGGACAGCCCCCTTTTTTTCTTGGCTCTTGGCAAAGTAGAATTTTGCTCCTGGTGCCTAGGTTGGCTTTGGGTTACTTATGCATCATTATCCTCTCCCTCACTTTCAGCTCACGGTTTCATAAGTTTCAGACCATGGTCACTTGTCCCTGTTGCTTAGGACCTGTGGCAGCTCAGCCCATTGTTATGGGAGGCATGACAGGGGCCTGCTCATGCATAGCAGCTAGGAAGCAAGGAGTTGAGGGGATGAAGTCCAAGGATTCCTTCAAGGGCCTCTCCTTAATAACTTCACTGCCTCTACTTAGGCCCCACCTCTTAAAAGTTTACCTCCCTCCAATGCTCCTACAGGCTGGTGACCAAGCCTTCAACACAGGGACTTTTAGGGACATTCCAGTGCCAAGCTATGGCACATATTGAACTCTGAAATACCTGGCCCAGCTGTTACTCATTTGCATGTGCACCTCACTGATACACTGTTCTCCTGTCTTGCCTCATCTCCCTTCTGGAATATGCTGAGCTCCCTTCTTTTCCCTATGCAAAAGTCACCTCCAAGGACTTTTAGCCCACTGAGTCCTTTCTAATCATAAAACTGGTAGAGAGGAGAAACCATGGGGAAATGAGGTTTTGGATGTTATATGTCTAACTCAACTCCCCAAGCAGCTAAAGCCAAGGCCACTTAAGGGATTCCATAGTCCTCAGATCAAAAGCATTAAATCTATGGACTGTAAAGAAAACAAACTACTTTTCTCATGAGAGCGAAGACGCCCTGAGGGAAGAAGTGTTAGTTCAGGATAGAAATTACACCTCAAAGGAGCAGTGCAGATGTGGAGGCCTGGCTTGAAAAGTTTCAGAGGGAAGTTTAAGAGCTCTTCAAAGACTGTTCATGTGATGTTTTGAGTTGAACATATGTGGTTTCTGGTCAGCTGGGGTTGAAGAATCAACTGTGATTAACAAAAAATCAGAACCACTGAAGTGAAACCTTTGCTTTACTGGGACAATTGATACTGGTTATCTGGGGCTGAGAAATCAGCTGGAATTAAGAAAAGTCTAGTGTCACTGAGAAAATAGTCTCAGAAGTATTTCCTCAGAGTCAGCGTACAGAAGCTGTGGTCTGGAGGGTGCCAAGGCTGCATCTCATGCTGCTAGACAAACTTAGTACATGTGTAAGAGTCTCTCACGTGGTCCTGGTTTTGAAGGCATGAAGGGATCATAAAGAGCATCTGGGGCTGGGCACCTCAAAAAGCCAGGAGGGGTCATTGGTGAAGGTGAAGTCTTGGCTGCAGCCTCAGTCCCAGGACTGAAGGGGTCCTGGGGAGAAGCTGACGCTAGACACCATAAGGCAGGGTCAGAGTCCCTGCGAGAGGCCAGGAGGCCCCTAGTGAAGGAGAAACCTGTGGAAAATCCAGCACATTGGAGATGCCGTAACAATGGGATGACTGCCAGGGACAGCAATAATTGTAGAGAGGGGCTGGTATGAGCCTATAGACAAGCTATGTGTACTGTGAATGGCAGAACTAGAGAAACGAAGCCACCCAAGTCCTTTGGAGCCCAGAATATTGTGAGCGAATCCCAGATGCTGGACATAACTGTTATTTACACTGTTGGACTTTGGTTTTGCTTTGATTTGATTGTGACTGTGCCCCAGTTCTTTCCCTGTCCAATCAGGAAGTGTATAACTTGTTTTTTATTTATAGGAGTCCACAGTAGAGAGACTTTGGACTTTTAAAGAGACATTGGGTTTTTAAAGGGAACCTGGACTTTTAAAGTGTTGAAAAATTTAAAGAACGTGAAACTTTTAACGGTATACTATGTTTAATATTGTCATATTAACATGCGATCTTGGGGATAAACAGGGAAGTAAATGTAGTGGTTCAATAGTAACATATTAGTATGTCAAGTTGACAAGGGGTCAATTGTCTTGGTTAGCTTTTGTCAACTTGACAAAGCTAGAGTTATCAGGGAAAAGAAATCTCAGTTGAGAAAATGAGTAGAAAGCAAACTAAGACAGAGAGCTACCAGCCAGCCTTTAATCCCAGCACTCAAGAGGCAGAGGTTGGCAGATCTCTGTGAGTTCAAGGCCAGCTTGGTCTACAAAGTGAGTTCCAGAACAGCCAGGGCTACACAGAGAAACCTTGGCTCAAAAAAACAAACAAACAAAAAAGAAAGAAGGTATCTGGGACACTGGAAACTTCATGGATAAATTCAGTGTGGCTATCAGCCTTATGAGACAGTTATTATTGTTTACTATGACACATTAACACAAGAACTGGTGACTCCAATAATTTCTCCTGTGAGAGAAAATGTATCCATGAAGACATGGGCTTCATCATGGGGCAATCATGGTTTCTTTGATTTGGAACCAAACAGTCCAGTAACCCCTCTGTTTTTCATCAAGGTGAACCAAGTTAGAAGGTCATCCAGTTAATAAGTAGACTCAAGGCAAGAAGCTGCAAGTCCAGTTGGTAAAGTGTGCACCAGCCCATGCCATCTACCTTCACAAAGTTACCTCAGGCATTTTCTACTTCCACAGTGTATTACACTATGAGCGTTATAAACTATATGAGGTGAGGATGTCCAAGCTATGTCTGTTTAGAAAACCATGAAGCAAAAATCAAATCAACAGAAAAAAGAATCACACAATCCTATCAACATTGAAAGAGAATCTGATAAGTCTAATTCATGATTAAAAGAAAATCTTTGTGAGATAGAAGGTGCTTCTTTATTGATAGAAAAAATATCTATAAAATCCATAGCTCTGACATCACACACAATGATGGGAAACTAGATGCTTCCATATTCAGGTGTTCCTTCTCACACCACTCTCTTTAATCTTATACTAGAACTTTTACCTAATAGAAGACAGGAAAGGCAAGTAAAATGTATACAGATTGAGAAGGTATATGTAAAGCTCTAATTTCAGGTAATTGTCTATGTAGGATATCTCACAGTATTGACAGGAAAACTCCTGAGAGCTTGTGTGGTCAGTCAATGTGACAGAATCTAGAATAACCTGGGGAGATGGGCCTCTGAGCACACCTCTGAGGGACTGTCTAGGTTCTGGGAATGACTGTAAAGGACTATCTTGATTATGTTCATTGAAATGGGAAGGCCCATCTTAATTGTGGGTGGGACCATTCCTTGGGCAGGGGATCCTGGACTGTATAAAATGGAGGAAAGCAACAGGAGCTGAGTGCTAGCATGCATGCATTGGCCTCCCTCTGCTCCCTCCCCATTGGCTGTGATGTGCAGCTGCTTCAAGGTCCTGTTGACTTGGTTTCACCACGGTGATGGACTAACTGTGAACTAGAATACACCCTTCCTTCCTCAAGTTCCCTGTGTCAGAGTATTTGATCATAGTAACAGGAAAGGAAACTAAGAACTAAAAAGTGCTCAAAGTCACATATGACAAAGCCAACTGCCTTCCTACATGTGTAGAGTGAACGCCTGAGACTTGAAACTAAAAACACATATTAGTAGTAGTAAACCCAAGTGAAATATAAGACAAAAGTTTAAGAAAATATATCTGAAAGATCTATGTGAGGAAACTATAAAACTCTGATGAAAGACATTAAAGGTCTAAATAAATGGAGATCTATTCCATGTTCAATGCTGGGAAAGGGAGACTCAGTACTGTCGAGAGTGTGACAATAAATTCGATTTAGCCACAATCAAAACTACAGCTGTTAATTCCACTGGTTGAGAATAAGACCACCACAGTTTAAAGTCAAATTTAAAGCAAGCCTTAATAAAATACTGGCCAAGTGAATGTGACCTAGCCAGACCTGTCCCTGGTTTACTAGAAAAATGGCCCTGAATTAAGTTTTGCAAGGGCTTAAGAAGGAAAACCCATAATTCATTGTATTTGCCATCAGGTCCAATCAGGGGCAAGCATGCATCCTTGTGTATTTCCTGCCTGTGTACCTCCCACCCACATGTGATCAAGCACATCTGGTGCAGATGAGTGAAACAAACTTGTTTAGGGGAGTGAAAATCATGTGGCTTGTTATCTCTCATAAATAATAGCCTCCAGCATTTCAAGAACCATCTGACCTTGAGCAAGCGGCTTGTAGATCAGAGGCATTTTGGTTCAGGGATCTTTTAGGCATAGTAATTAAAACTTAAAACTTAACTTTGCCTCTCACACAGCAAGTCATTTTGTAGATATTTGCAAACTGAGTCTAAAATTAATATTCAGGAACAAAAGAAACCAAGTAGGCAACTGCTATTGAAGGAGAAAAAGAAAAAAGTGGCGCTACCGACTCCAAGACCCTAGAAAGACAGCGATCAAGACAATGCAGTGCTGACCACAAAAGGAGAGGACGCCCAGATGTAACCTCTCAGAATTACCTAAGAACAGCCAACTAATCTTTAACAAAGAGACAAAGCGAGAGAAAAGATAATCTGACATCTGGATAAATCCTTCACAAAAATTAATCCAAAACAGAATAAAAACAAAACCAAACTACATGTAAAATGCAAAATTAAAAATCTTAGACAATAACACAGGAGAAAATTTAAATGACTTTGAGCTTAGTGATGACTTTTTAAATATAACACCAAATGCTTCACAAAAGAAAGACTAGATAATCTAGGTTTTATGAAAATGAACATTTTTTTTCTTGCTCTACAAAAAATACTGTAAAATAAAAGAGAGGCCAGGCAACAGAAGAGTTCAGTTCCCAGCACCCACATTGGGCAGCTCATAGCTGCCTGTTATTCCAGCTGCAGAGGACCCAAAGCACTGTGGGTATCCACACACATGTGACATACATACACACATACACATAAGTAAAAAGAAGTCTCTAAAAAGAAAGAGAAGCCACACACTTGGAAAAAAATGTTACAAAAGACATATCTGACAAATGATTGTTACCTAAAACACACCAAAATCTCTTAAAGCTCACTAATTAGAAAAGAGTTTTGAAATGAACTCGTTAGTTCCTTTTCTTGTTGCGGTAATTGAATGGAAGACAAAAGGAACTTATGGGAAAAAGGGCACCACAGCATGAGAGCAGAAGGCTGGCTGTTCACTCCCATTTCAGCTGTCAGGAAGCAGAGAAAGGGAACACCAGTGTTCAGCTCACTGCCTCCCTCTTCCTTTCATAGGATTCCAAGAGCCCAGCCCATGGGACGGTCCCATGCACCTTCAGAGCAGTTCTTCCTCCTTCAGGTAATCCTCTCGAGAAATACCCTCATAGACACACCCAAAGGTATGCCTCACTGTCGCCCAAGTCTTCTTTAATCCACTCTAACTGACCATCACTGAAACTAACCATTGTAAAGGGCATAGAATAGATCTAACTGAAGAGGATGTAAGGGGAGTGTATTAGTCAGTGTTCTATTGCTGTGAAGAGACACCATGACCATGGCAACTCTTATAGATGAAAACATCTAATTGGGGCTGGTTTACAGTTTCAGAGGTTTAGTCCATTATTGTCATGGCAGGAAGCATGGTGGCGTGCAGGCAGACATGGTACTGGAGAGGTAGCTGAGAGTTCTACATCTGGATCTACAAGCAGCAGAAAGAGAGAGAGACACTGGACCGGGCATAGGCTTTTGAAACTTCAAAGCCCACCCCCAGTGACATGCTTCCTCCAACAACGCCACATCTACCCAATAATGCCACATGTGCTAATCCTTTCAAATAATGCCACTCCCTAAGCATTCAAATATATGAGCCTGGAGAGGGGAGGCATATTAGTTTTAAATACTTTACATTGGATTAGATTGTTTTATATTGTACACAAATTACATATATTGAAATTGATATTGTTAGAAAATGCTATATGTATATTTCTAACTGTATTTATACCATGCATTTAACAATGTAATACAATTTTCTGATCCTTGAATGTTATTATTACCAACTATTAGAATATAAAGAAATGAAAGTTAGTAGTTAGACATTACAATAGAACTTGTAGTCATATTAGGTATGTTTTCTAGATTGAGCAGATATATTTTAGATAGACAGGTCATCTTCAAACCCTTCAGAGATCTACAGAATATGGCATTTAAAATGTTTTAATAACTTAGAAAATTTTTCTTTTTTGTTATGACTATGAGACATGTTGGCACCTGGCAGTACCAATCTACTTCAGAGAGAATATGGGCATTGAAGAAACTGCATATGGAGTTAACTTTCATTGTGGCAAAAGTTAGCCACCGGACAACAAAGTATTTTCAAATCAACTGCTGACAAACAGGACAGACAGGACACGAACCAAAGGACTACTGATTCTTGCCAAAACAAGTGTGGTTATGGCTTTATCAAAAGGCATCTTCTGAGGCCAGGACAATATAGCACCATCCCTGAAGTGGCCTTCGCAATCTGGAAAAGGTACAGTGCCCTTTTCTTCGAAGGCAGCTGAACAGGCAGTGGGCCGATGGCTTCTGATATGCAATGGAACAGCAGCTGAAACAGTTATTCTTGAAGAGTAACTAAGCTCACACCTCTCAATAGTAGAATGGCAATTAATAGAAGGATGTGAAGAAGAACGGGATGCTGAGATGAAGCCACATACACACATAGCCAAGAAGAATGGACAACTGAATTCAAAAAACATCAACAATTTCCAGAATTTAAAATCCTGAATCATGACATGACACTAGTGGAATTCAGGTATTTCTGGTACATGGACTGCTCTCACCCAATGTGAGGTTGAACTGTTGACTTTGTGTATATCCTACTTCACAAATGAGTCTGTCAGATATGCTAAGCCTATAGGCTAAAGATGATGCCCCAACACTGCGGAGAAACCTTAGATGACTGTCCAGGCAGCTGGCTGTTTCTGTCAACTCACAATTTTTTGGAAGTTGCTTGCATGTACTTCCTGTTTTTATTTTTGTTAGCTAATATTATTTCCTTCTTGGGTCTCTTAAGGAGTTGAAGATTATTTAGTTATAGTTGAAGATTAATTAGGATAGAAAGTGAATTAGATACAATAGGATAGATAATAGAATTATTTTCTCTGAATTTGTTAAATGCAAATAGACTAGACATTGTTTAGGTATTTATTACTTGTATATATTGTATATAGTTATTGTACTTCTGTATATAGTTTTTCTTATGTTAATTATAAGCATTTTCCTTTTTTCTTTTTATTAAAATAGAAAAGAGGAAATATGGTGATATTTTCTTTTGTACCAAAATGTTATTTGTATGATAATAAATAAAGTTACCCGGGGGTCAGAGCTATTAGCAAGCTATAGGAAAGCAGGGCAGTGGTGGTGTACGCTTGTAATCACAGCACTTGGTAGACAGAACTAGGTAAGTCTCTGTGTGTTCAGGGATACAGCCAGCATTGGATACACATGCCTTTAATCTCAATACCAACCATAGAACACCTGGAGGTCTATACAGACAGGCCGTGATGAGGCAGTCCTGTGGTTGGGTTTACAACCAATGAGAAGGCAGAACAGAGACTATATAAAGACTTTAACACAGGAAGTACCTCCTCCTTCGGAGAGGTAGGACCACTGCAGGAGGAAGGGTAAGGTTTTAGCTCTTAGCTCTGACCTCTTGGCTTTCTTCTTTGCATTGGTTCTGTGTTTCTTATTTATAAGACAGTTGGTTACATCTACAGAGGCATACTTATTCAAACAACCATGGGGAGCAAACAAAAGCACATGTATTCTTAGAGCACCACATTAAAACAACTGAAATGGCCAACACTCATAACAGAATACTGACACCACCAAATGCTGATCAGGAATAGAGCAACAGGGTCACTCATTACTGATGACGTGGCCACAGAACTCAGTACACTTTTACCATGCAACCCAGTAGCCACATTTCTTGGTGCTGACACAATTCATTGAAAACTTAAATACCTACACACACACACACACAAACCTATAGATATCATAGTCTTTATTTGTAATCACCCAAACTTGGAAGCAACTAAGATGCTCTTGAATATGTGGATAACAAAACAAACTGGTATTGCCATTCAATAGAATATTATGCAGCACTGAAAATAAATGAGCTCTCAAGCCATGAAAAGAGATAGCAGGAAACGTATGCACATCACTAAGTGACTGCTTTAATCTGATCCCATGGAAATGCAATGGTGTTGCCCACTTTAATGTCTATGTCACCCATGCCTGGCTCCATGTGAACCATCACACTCAACAGATACAAACAATGTGGTTGACTGAACCAATAAATCTTCCCTAGTAGAGATATTCAAACACATAGCCACGTGTACTGCATAATCTGCTTTCC